>CCAG010006679.1:0-51668 GCA_001077435.1 Glossina morsitans morsitans | reverse complement strand
CCCCAGAGGTTCGATCGATCAAAAGGCGACATATTCGGATGAAATTTAATGAAATTTATTTGCATATAGAATAAGAATATGTTTGGATTTTGATGCAAAAAAGTGCTGTCAACACTCTCTCTCTCTCTCTCTCTCTCTCTCTCTCTCTCTCTCTTTTCTGGGTCACGATGTCCTACTTTCAGTTATAGAAGAAGTTTTTAAATATAATTTACAATGAAGAAGAAAAGTTTTCTTAAAAGCTTTATAATGAAAAAGTTGAAATTCTTCCACCATAGAACGTGTTGAGAATCTTTGTATATTCGATGTATGCGAAATTTCAGATGGCGAGCCCTCTAATCTAATAAAGTGCGCAAGAGATTCGTTTCGAGGCATCAAATCCATAGAATTTCAGTTTATATTTATTATACATATAGGCGCCAGAGCAAAACGTTGGGTTAGTAAGTCTTTGCTTGTTTACGAAATAATTTACTTTAGATCAGATTAGTACTGATCACGTCCTAGATTGCTATCGATGTTTTCAATTGTGCGTACTGTGGAAAGTGTTTTCAAAAGGGCGGGAGGTATGTTAAAATTGTTCAAATGCTTGAGACGTCATGGCTATAAGCATGAATATCTTTAATTAGTGTTAAGAGTCGAAATGACTTGGTTATGTCCAATACTTGTATGTGGAACTCATGGAAATGAACAAATTTGATTTGAGATTTTTTTAAGGGTGCGAAGATAAATTTCGCAAAGACACATATCATTTATTTATTATATTTATAATTAAGATATATATTGGATTTGGAAGCCTACTCCGTCCATAATGAAAAACGTAAAATATTTTTGTAAACAATTCTAGGCTCAGTGTTGTTAAAAATGGTCTCCGAAAGAAAATTTTTGAATTTTTTTTTTGCTCATTCGAGAAGTATGTTCATAAAGATTCACGTGGTGTAGATGAGATTTTCTAGTTTGGCCGCCCTAGCGCCACAAATTTGGGCTGCTTTTCCATACCCATTTTGCGGTAACATATTAAATTTTGAAAAAATTGTTAAAAATAATTCCCATAAGCAGAATTTGAATTTCTTAACCCTATTTGAAAGCTATTCTCATATAGATTGACATGAGGTGTCCACAAAAATATTTTACGTTTTTTCATATGAACGGAGTAGGCTTCCAAATCCAACTATATCTTCATTTTAAATACTTAATAAAGCTCTCTTACGGGGCTTACACACCCCATATTTGTTAAAGGACATGGTAGGTGTCTCCGCTAGTTAAATTCGAATTTATCTTCACACCCTTAATTTTTCCTTAAACTGATCATTTTTTCTACATCGGTCTAAAGCGTTGATAAATTTTGGTCTGAAAGTTGTGAGATGCGGTCAAAATCTAAAGTTCAAATATCAAAATACTCGGAATAAACCGCCCATTGTTACCAGGAAACCATGCATACATAGGTTGCGGAATATCGACTATAGAGAGCTGCCAGAGTGAAAAAAAAATTATTTGATGTTAAGTGAAAGGAACCTTTCATCATCCCGCGACCGAATATTGTGATACGAGATGGCGGTGGCTGTGAACATACTTGGATCAAGCTGAATGTATCTTCTTGCCTGTCGCTTTCTTCTTGCCTTTTTTCATGTATTTCTTTTCTTTTGCTTTTTTATTTCACCTGATTTTATTAAGGTTTCATGGGTGTGTGCGTCTGTGTCGTTCTTTTTGTAATTAATATATTTTTTTTGGGCTTTAATTAAAATTTCGTTTCATAATCTTGTCCTATTTGTTTAACATCGTCCGATAGACTGTAGGCTTTGTCTGAATTGCAAAGTAACAACACCAACTTCCGAAACTTCGAGAATTTGTGCTTACAATTTTGACGGAAGCATTAGAGACCCCACAAAGTACATAATTTTCTCGATCAGCATCAAATTCTAAAGCCTGTCCATTTTTCCGTCTGTCCGCCCGCCCGTCTGATTGTCTGTCCTTCTATCCAGTGCCTATTGTAAACATTCTCCTGGACGCAAAAATGAAGCTATCGACTTCAAATTTGACAGAAACATTGGAAGTTCTTGCACGCCGGTTGGTATTGAGAATGGGCCAAATCGGTTGAAGGACGGGCCCAAGCATCACGTAAACTGAGAACAACTCTGTTTTTTCAAAATAAATGAAAAATTGTTTTTTTACTCATTACTCAGAAACTACAGCAAATAAATGTACAAAAATTTGAACGCATATTCCATGGGCGATGTTGTAGCATCTGTGCACAAAAATGGAAAAAATTACCACGCCTATACAATATTATAATGTATCAAAATTTAATTGTTTTTCTCAATACCTTTACAAGGCGCAGAAACAAGCTTCGAAAATCGCATAGAGTATACAAGTTCTTGGCCAGTTTCAAATTTGAAATACACCTAAACATGTCCGTCTGTTCGTCTGCCTGCAATTTTGTAGTATTTTTGGTAAACATTCTGCCGTTAGCGAGAGTGAACATATCGCAAAGGACACGCCTACAATGCCCGTATGTCTATACGACAAAAACTTTTTTGAAAATAGAAAAAATCAGCTGCGCGCCCGCTCCATACTACAGGGCATGAGAGATATGTTCTTTTACTTGCTTTGCCCTTTTTTGGGCTAAACGATGAAGATTCGGTCCCGACCGAATTTAACATTCTTACTTGTTAAAATTAGGAAACAGAAAACAGGGAAGGAGCATAAAATAAATTGTGACGATAAGTCATTTACGGTTCTTATGGATTATATCAGATGAGATATCATGTTATATAATCAAATGATAACTGAACGTGGAAATTTCTGATGGACTTGTGTATTGCTTCTACTGTCTACTTTAAAGAGTGATACAATTCATCAAATTAATATTCACTTAAAAAAGGGCAGAATCGTATACAATGTTGTTTTGCAAACGTTTCATACAGTGTGACATCATATCAAGAAATCATTAACAGAATCTTTGCCCCCACAAATAATGAGAGAATGAAAGAGCAAGCAATTAAATCGTTGCTAATTAATTATAAAGCTACCGTTTTTATCGATAACAGAAAACACCAAAAGTCGCTGATATTTCACTGTCTCTCACCTTACGTTCGAAACGCTTCTTGGCTGCTCCATATAATACGTTTCGTTCTCTCTGATATTAATTCGGATTTTGAGAAATTTCTTGGCCGTTTTTGTTTATTGTTTAGTTTGCTCTGGTTATAGCGTTTACGTGGCGATGGCTAAAGGGGACGGGGAGGTAAACGAGCGCAAACATCAAACATCAAACATCATTAGCTTGTGAATCCATATGCATGTAATGCGTGTGCAAGTAAGTGCCAGTGCATTTTTCTATCATTTAAATCGAAATAGAGTTTGACAAGCATGATTTAGCAATTATTTCGTACAATCAGTCATTCGGGCATAAATTAAGCGAACAATTACTGACAACGAACGCATACGTATGCGGATGCCTGATAACGTCACATCTCGTCGCTCGTCGCTCATCTTTACTCGACCGTACATTGCAATCGCTTAGCCCATTTGCGAAACTTGTTGAGTGGTTGTTGAATAGGCGTTAATAGGAGTTGAGGCGTCCATTTGCGGTCAGTTCGAAAGATGTGAAAATAAATTTGCATCACTCGTACATCATTACAAACAAGAATAATATTTTAGTTTTAATTTCTGAACTATTGTAAAACACATATCACACACTAATGATAATGAAGGATTCGTTCATAGTGGGCGGATAGTGGAGGTCTTTGCTAATGTATTTTCTTCAACGACCTAAATCGAATTTAATTACATATATAAATACATTATCATGCCATAGGTTAGATACAGCCAGGCACGCATAAGTAGCATCGACATCATACGCATAATAATAATCATATGAATAAATATGAAAATTTATTAGCAAAAATATTTATAAAAAAAGGAATTTTTACTTTAAATATATGATAACTGAATTAATAAAAAAGTTAATATGTCTTAGAATAAAACGTCTTACCTTAAAAAGAACTAAGTCAAACTGTAATGAGGGATAGAAATTGACTATTTTCCACTAAATGAAAATAGCTCTTATGATGTGTTATGGTAAAACAAGTAAGAAAAATAAATTCGATCGGGATCGAATCTTTTATACCCGTCACCCCCCAAAAAAAAAAAAAAACGAAAGAAGTAAAGAACAATGTTCTCATGCTCTATAATATGGAGTGGGCGCAGCTGATTTTTTCTATTTTCAAAATAAACGTTTTTGTCGCATAGGCTTGTGGGCGTTGTAGGCGTGTCAAATTTGTAAGCCATATATCTATTTTCGCTGACTGGAGAGTGTTTACCACACATAATAGCTGCACAGTTGGTCTGACGGACAGACGGACAAATGGACATGGTTAAATCGATTCGGAATTTGATGATGATCAAGAATATATATATGCTTTGTGGAGTTTATGAAGCTTTCTTCTGAGCGTTGCAAACGTTTTGCAAAATGAATATACCCGCTCATTCTTCGATGACAGCTATAAAAAGAAAAAAAAAACATTTAATTTTCATGAAAAAAATTCAATTGTTGATCAGAACAAGTAAGGAAGTTATTTTCGACTGGAGCCGAATCTCGTATACCCAACCACTATTAGTAAATAAATAGCTTTAGCGTCCCTTGCTTTTGTTTATTTTCATAAAAAAGTGAACGGGATAATATATTTATGTTTCACCTACTAATTCACTAAAATGTATTGCTAAGAAAAATTAAGCTACCACCATTATGACGACCACCATAGTTAATTTAGAATTAGCACACTTGGCTTTCCGCATTCTACTCTCTAAGCCCTTTTATATGATGCCCATATTTTTCAGTGTGTCGGGTTTACCTTATGATTAATTAGCATAAAACCTAGAAAAAGTGAAAAAAAAGATAATTTAATCACTTGTAATTTTGTGTGGGCATGGCCGATTTTTTCCATTTTCGTACATAAAGTGTAGAGTATTTCGTAAAGTAAATGTGGAAAATTTCATCTTTCCAACTTTGACAATCTTTGTGAGTAACGAGCCAAAATCCATAAATTTTTTTAAAAAAAAAACTAAATTGCGTTCACTTTACGCTCCACTGCCAGCTTCTGGTCCAACCAATTTGGCCCATTTTCAACATCAACCTGCGTGAAAAAACTGCCAATGTTTCTACCAAATTTGAAATTGATATTTTCGTTTTTGCGATTAGGAGAGTGCCAACAACAAACACTAGACAGACGGACAGACATGGCTTAATCAATTCAAAAATTCACGCTGATCAAGAGTATATATACTTTACAGGGTCTGCGAAGCTTCCTTTTGGGTGTTACGTACATTATGAGAAAAAAGAAAAGATAGGTATCCCCCATCCTTTAGTGGTGGGTATAAAAAGATAATGGTTTAAGTAAATTTTTCAAAACTCGGATCGATTTGAAAAATGTGCGTGAATATGTTCCGGATACTTTTCGCCGTTCATTTGCAATGCCAGGACAATGGAAATGCCCTTTTATTTCTCAAACGTCTTTTTGTAGTTCTTTTGATTATACCTGTCGAGAAGTGCACCGCAGAAAAATCGGAGAGAAGAGGACAAGGATATGTACAATTCTGTAGTCCAGCTCACAATTAACTTTGAAAACTTCGAAATATTTAATTTCTTGACAAAGCTTTGAAAGTTTTCGAATAACTGTTTGCCTCATGTGCACTCAACGATCGCTTCCATGAGACTACAATAACGCATTTTTGTTGGAAAAGTTTACTAAACAAGCATAAATACATTCTTAAGACATCTCTTAATGTATTAGCAAAGTTAGAAATCAACAGCGAAGATATTAAGTCATAACTTTGCAGCGGGGATCGATTTGCCATAGGCAATCCTCTCGAGTGTTTGGGAAAGATGATGAAACTTCAACGAACACAATTTTTTTACGTACTGCATTCTTTTCCAATTATTTTAAACGGCTCAAAGCATTTATTAAAACAACACAAAACAAGAACATGTAAAAAATTTGCAGGTATTTCCTCGTTTAACCTGCTTCCACTTTCCTGTCCAAGATGGTTAATAGGGTATTTCGTCTCAGTATCACATTTTAATGATTTTATTTGTAGCTATTGCCAACAGATCCATGAGCATGTGAAGAAACAATCAAAAAAAAAAAAAAAAAGAAAAGAACAACAACAACGACAACGTGCTAACTAATAATTTATTACAACTGAGTATTTTTCTATTAATGTTTTATAGCTATAAGGTGTCAGTGTTTATTAATGTGGTTACTATGCTTAAGCTTAATGAAATAAAATGTTGATCAAGGTTTAGTCGTGGAAGAGAAAGGAAATACATTTTCCTTTAATGAAAATAAAAATAATTTTCGCTTAATGGGCGAACTCTGTCTCACTAAAGCAATCACTTTACCAAACATTCTATTTGCTAGAAATTTCGCAACGAAACGTCCAGACAAACGCTTGCCCATAGACGAAACATACGAGATGCTTTAACATTTTACGTATATAAAGGATATAGAAACCGATTTTCGATGAGTATCACTTTTACTAAGTGTAAAAACTTATGTGCTCTATATGAATAAACGTTACACAAATGTTGTCGTAACGTGAATAACGCCTTGTAAATGCCTAAATCCACGTTGACTGAATATTGAATCATCGCCTCCTAGGGGTGCACTGCTAAATCTACTAAAAATCTCTGATAAATCATTGGATAAAAGGCATTGCAACTCTACGACCGGGCACTGTTTCTTTGCGTACCTCCCTCGAAAATTTGTGCAACTATAATCGTCACAGAAAGGTCGCGGAGGTATACAGTGCGAACTGGGGCTTTTTGACACACAGCTGTACAATTTATTGACACAATGAACGTATGTCGTGGTACCTTTTCCAGTCTGTAGACTTATGTGATTTTGCGACTATAGGGAAAAGAAGATTACCTTCCCTTCTCGCAAGCGAACTACCAATGAAAAAATGTCATTCTTCAAGCCTCGCTCTCTCTCTCTCTCTCTCTCTGTAGTTTAACAAATGCAGAATTGGATATCAATGCAAGTGATGTCGCAAATTATCTTCTTTTTCCCTATGCACTTAAGAATTGTTTACTTATAAGTCCTCTTTACACCTTCCGTTAAAAGCTTTTTACACGGAGTACATGCCATAGCACCCTCTTATCCTAAACCATATTTTGCTACTTCATTTATTAAGTACACTGAGCAACGGAAACATTTTCCGAGCACGAAATATATATTAGTTAGTATATAGTTATGAAGAGAAGGCTTATCTTTAGTTTGTAGAAAACTTGTTAGGCTAGTGAGGTGTAATTTTTAAAACGGAAGATCAAAGTGACCCTATAAGTCCTTATTTAAGGTTGTTATTTCAAAAAAAGTGAAAGAGCTGGCGAAGCACATAGAGCCCATATGTACTGTGTGTGGAACTCATGCTAGCATGTAGCAGAACGCGTTTGCTGAAATTCGTTATCTGATAGGTAAAATACGATTGACGACGGCCAACTAAAGGTTATGATCAAAATTGATCGACCCATAACGAGATCAAAACTTATTATTGAATAAAATGTCAAATATATAACTTAATAAAATTTAATCCTTATATATATAAAAAAAAAAAAGAAAAAGATTATTTCATTTCATAGCGAAAACCTGCAAGAAATTGGGTAAACACAATATATAAAACAAATAGCTTTCGTCAATAAATCACGGACGAACTACTTATATGTCCACGGCTGTATATTTAAATAAAATAAAATTCTTATTTCACGTTATTCCTAACAGATATTTGACATCTTTTCGTATCTTTACAGAAAGACAACAAGAACAACAATAAATCATTTTTGAAATCTTTATGAGAATTCCAGAGTATGCTGAAAAGTTTGTACTTTAATGTGTGCTTAGCTACTTTAGTATGAAGAGGGGGAGAATATTGAATAAAATGAAATCGTATACGCAATTATTGTAACAGTTTCGCAATTGTGTGCATATCAGACACATTAATAAGAAACACATATTTATATATATATGGATAAACGTATATGTAAGTGTACATGTGGTAAATGTTGCGAATTTCTATGAAAAAGTCAGAAGACTCGCTGTTGGTACAATGTTACGACCGACTTCGTGTGGCCCTGGGCCACCATCACAAGATACTGTACACGAATTTAGCATAAATTTTAAAAACAATAAAAGCAAGGAAAAACCTGTACAATATCAACAACAAGAATACCAACAACAACAAGAACAGCAACAACAACGTCAACAATCAACGCCAACGACCATTCAAACTAAACAGCCAAAGAACATTAACAAATGCCGTAAAAATAACAATAACAATAGCAACAAAAACAACAACAACAACAACAACAACAAAAGCAAAAGGAATGGAAGATTCAGTTTAAAAAGTTTAGAATATTCGAGCCAACTGTTGAAAACTATGGTAGCAAATTATTCCAATACAATGTGTAATATAAAAAAAACTATATTAAAAATAGAAAGACTAATGTGTACAACAACAGCGACATCAACAGCAGCAGCAGCAGCAGCATCAGCAGCCAGAAAGTGGCATCTAATGTTTTTAATACTTTCTGCCCTTTTGATTCAAACACCATATCAGGCAGCAGCTGAGAAGAGCAAGCACTGTAAGTATTTGCAAAAAAATGAATCAGCATGACATCCACACATCCACACAAATACACATACACACACGAGGGCGCGCGCGCGCGCAACACCCAACGCCCACAAATACACGAACACCAACACCTACAAATAAACAAAAATAAATGCATTTAAAACACATATGTATACTTGTTTCTCGAACGATTTCTACTCATATGACACATGTGTGTGTGTGTGTGTGTGTGTGTGTGTAAAAATGCATGCATAAAATTATAATATATATATATATATAAATATATACATATGAGTAACGAATAATGAATAAGAGCAAAATGACTACACGACAAATAACGAAGAATGGCTAATAAATGAATCGATTAAGGAATCGAAAGATAACCGATAAACTGATAATATTGATGGTGCTTAACCTTCGATTGGGGCGTTACAAAAGGCACAAACTTTTTGCTTGCCATCGACGGAAATATACACATTCGTGACAACTTATGCTTGTCGCAACAGTTATGCGTATGTAACAGTTCGAACTGCAATATTAAACTAAAGCTGATTAGAAAGAAGTTTATCACAAAAAGTGGATTAAAAATCCGTCGTTTAGTTAACATTAATCTTATTAAGCACTGACTTTGAGTCAGTGACTTTTACATTGCAACTTAAATTTTTCGGAAATTTTTATTTCTTTTTTTAAAAAAAAAAAAAAAAAAATGTTAAAAGGAAAAAATAATTTTATAAATTTGAAAATATTTGTTGGAGATAGGATCTTACTTATTGTCACATGATCTTAGACAGAAAAGAGTCAGTCAATCGAGACAAGGACTAAGTGCACTATGCACCTTTGTAGAACAGTAACAAACCAGTAATCCTTACGAGCCATCAACTGAGCCACAAATTCTATGCCGAATTATAATGTTTGCGCAATGTCTGACGTCATCGTTAGAGCCATGGTTTTCAAATTTGGTAAAAAACATGGGAAATTCTCGCACTCAAGTTGCTTTGTTGTAAACGGGCTAAATTGGTCAAAGGGCACACTTACGGTGCAACATAGACTGAGAACACCATTTCTTTCCGAGTTTTTTGATCGTTATTTATAAACTGCAATGGATACACGATAAAAATTTCCATATCGAAATAATCAGTCAGTCACATCCACCCATTGTTATAGAATATGAAAATTTCCTTTTTCTTCGTTCCTTTTTTTTTTTTTAGTCTTTTTTTAGCATAAAGATGACGCATATAAAAGATGCAGTCAGAGTCGAATATAATTTGTTGTCTTGTTTCATTATTCAAGATTTCTTTTGTGTTTTTAAACAAACGCATAAACTATAAACAATTTCTTGGCCAAATTTTGGTATTCCCTCCTGACTGTAAGCCTGTGAGGCTTATCATGATGATAATTTGTTATAAAGACATGAGCATTAGGGCATAGGATTAAGGCTCAAAAAATATCCATTAAATGAAAGCCAAATTATTTTTTGTATATTAAGAATCGATTTGTAATCATCTTGGGCATGATAGGAACTACTCGTGTACACTTGATGCATTTCTCTTATTTCCGCTAAAGCGATAATCGTGCCTTCTCTCACACAAATATATAATCTTGTAAAGAACTTGGGCCAATTCGTCTGCGTTTGTTCACATTGATCAAATCAAAGCTTCCATGGACGTTGAGTGTAAAGAAGCGAAATGAAATCATTGACCATTTAACTGTTAACTGTTTCAAAACATTTACGGAATTCAGCAGTGATAGGCAAATTTGCACGATCGGGGTGAATAGAGATTTAATAGATTAAATTTTAACTATAGATTTGATCCTTGATGCCGTCAAAACAAAAATACAATTAAAGTAATTGACTGAACAACAATGTCGGTTGCAAAAGATCAGAATCGAAATGAATGCAACAACTAATTAGCTACTACGACAATCCTAGTGGTTGATATATCCCGAAAGAAGATTATATTCTGTATGTTTGTTGCGTTGGCAAACGATCAGAAACGGCTCGAGTTACCAAATCAATGAAAATTATGTTAGGCAAAGCCATCACCACTTAATGCTTATTTAATTAGTTAAGAGTCGTCAGCGCATCACGGCTACGGCGCAAATTTCTAATGTAATTCCCGATGGATGTGATTTTAAATCGGAACAACTTCGCCAGTATATCGACAAACGTAATATTTACTTGTTTGATTAGTTATTAAGGGTGCGGGCATTGTGTTGGTCAGAAACAAATTATAAATATAGAATGGTGGTGATAGGGTGGTAGGAAAGAAGCGAAGAAGGGAAGAAGCGTAGCTGAAACGTGCCTTAAGCTTAATATGGATGTTGTCTTCTTGGCAACATCCCTATAATCATTTTCAAGTATGTAAAGTTGAAAAGTCATAATAATTTGCTAATGTTATTTTCTCGGTGCGAACATAAGTACATATATATACATATATATATATATATATTTTAGGCTTTTCCTTGCGAGGATGTTGTCATAAAAATAAAGAAAAAAAATTTATGAATTATGCCACAAAATTTTACATTGCAGTCGGAAGTTATTTTCAGTAATTTCCTTGATGCGCATATATGCCCTAACGAACCAACGAAGGAGCGAACGGGCGAACGAATATATACATACAAACATCTTTATATATATACATATATATATGTATAAGATATAAGAAAAATTTATCTACTTAACTAAGGAAAATAACCGAAATTGTACCGTTCGCACTTCAAACTCTCAGGAGACATTTTAAGACAAACCGCAAGAAAGAGTTTTGTGGTTTATTTTATGACCGTTTTTATCAAAATTTTCAATTTTTTTTCTTTTTTCTTGTCTTTTCCAAAAAAACACTTCCTTTTCATTTCATATCTATGAACATGCACACAGATGGTTAGTTAAGTGCGGAAAAAATATATTATACGTAAGTGAATGTATTCATGTACATGTACATGTATATGTACATGCAAATGGGCATAGGCGCTTGTGTGCGAATGGATGTGCATATGATTGCTCAAGCATTTATATATATATATATATATATATATATATATCTACGATGGTTGTTAGTTATAATCAAAAGAAAATTTTCTGTGCACTACAAAAGTTTTGTAATTAATTTCAAATAAAATTATATGTGGGTGACACAATCATATTTACAGACACGCAAAGCTATGTGCATGCACTTGTAAGAGTTTTTCTCCCCCTTTTTGCTGTTTTCCATCTTAGTCATCTTCTCTCTTTCTCCCTCTACCTACTTCACTCATTCTTTCTCATATAACTTTTACACACAACTCAACTACTGCTTGTCTTGTTCTCCTTCAAGTGCACACTTTTGCTTCAGCTTACTCAAGTTACTATGCCTTCTTTTTTTTGTTTTTTTTTTTTGTTTTCTATTCTTTTATTATTATTATTTTTATTATTATTATTATTACTATTTCCTGGAAAAATTCGTGCAATAAGAATTCTGATGCCGTTCTTTGTTCGGTTCCTTTGTTGCTTTCTTCACGAACATTTTTCTTGTCACATAGAAGAAGGAAAAAGTTTAAACTTTAATTAACACACACTTCGACACACACACACACACACACGCACACACAGAATGTTGACAATTCTAAACACTAAGTTGGCAGTTTGGTCATTTCATTCGTAACATAAAGAAGAAAGAATTACAATCCACCCAATATAAGACGTTCGTGATCGCATGATGGGGTCTTAATCAAAGGCAACAAAAAATATATGGATGGTCTCATATTTTATTCAAAATTCAAAAATGTAGGAGATTATTACGGACTTTCTGCGTGCTTCTGCTAAGCATAACAGCGATAACCCTGTTAATTAGCAGCCATTTCACAGTTTGCTCTTTCATTCTTTCATTATTTGCATGGGCAAAGGTTCTGTTAATAGTTTCTTGTCCCATTCTAGTCGCATTCTCTCCAAGCAGACGCGTATACAATTTGGTGTCTTTAATGTGAATACGCGCTATGGTATGGTATACACATAAATGAGGAATTCGAAAAGACGATGTTCGCCAAATGCTTCGACAAATTGCAATAAATTCTTTCATATCAAGACGTATGTCCATCTACATCTCTATATATATCTATATGTCTATACATATATTTAATTATCTTATTTATATATTTATTAATTTTATTTGCTTCCACATATTTTTACCCATATCTGCATACACGATATGAGCACAAAATTATATATGCTTCTGTTTTATTAACGTTTGAAAGAATGCGAGAGAATGAAAGAACAAACTGTGAAATGGTTGCTAATTACAACAGTGCTACCATGGAAGAAGACAAAATTCCTTAGTCCTTAATAATCTCCTAGTTTGAATTTTGAAAAAAATGTGGAATCTATTTATATATAGTTCGTTATCTCTCTCTCGTCCAAATACGTTGTGGAATATTTCTCTCCTTAGGAAACTGTTGTGCTACAAGCGAAGTGCTCATAAGGGAAAAACGAAATAAAAATTAACTTCAAATCAAATTCGTAAAATTTCAACGCAAACCACAAGAAATATCACTGCAATATTTTTCATTATGAAAATGAACGAATAGCAGGCGATTGTTTCATCGACACATTCCGCATGTAATGGATATCAATTATTCGCCTAAAGGCGTATTCTTGCTTTAACATTATATGTAAAGGTGTCTCTCGTATAACACGGTACTCATCACACACAGTTTCGATACAAAAACACCAACAAAATTCGCAATCATAATAATCATATTTCGATATAACCCGAGTTGAAAAGATCGAAAATTAGTTTTGTGATTGTCATTACTATATTTATACCCTACACCGCTTGTGGTACAAGGTATATTAAGTTAGTGCGGACGTATGTAACACGCAGAAGGGCTTAAGATATTCCTATCTTTCATTATCCCGATCGATTCAGAATCATTATCTAAATTAAACAAAGCCGGTTGTCCGTCTGTCCGCCTGATGTCTGTTCATGAAAATTTGTGTTCAAACTGCAGGTAGCAATTTTTGAGATATTTTGATAAAATTTGCTACAGTGACGTGTTTTTTTCCAAGGACGAACGCTATTGAAAACGGTTTGGATCGATCTACTTTTTCGACCACTCTCCAAAGAAAAAAATTGCAATTTTCAAAATTTCTCGACAAAAGTGTATGAAAACTTTGGACCGGTTCGGGCAATTTTTGAATACTCTCTCATATAGCGAACTTTGCAGTTCATATTGAGAAAAAGTTATAATTTTCAATGCTTTATAAAAAAATGAACTGTATCAAATAAACTGGACCATCCCCGCCTATTTTTTTGGATCCTATTCAAATAAGGATTTTTACGAAAATTGATCCCTTGTACAGCGGAAAAGCGTAAGTATGCGAAGCTGAAAGTTGACCCATAATAGGAATTGTGTTGGACAATGTGGTGTAAGGTGTTTAATTGTCGATCTTGTCCGACTACCAATTGACCATGTTATACGAGGGACGCCTGTATAAAGCTATATTTGAATGGACGAATCTTATCCGTATGGCAATGTTGTAGATAATGGATAAGAAATTTATTTGTGCGATAATTTTTGATTTTAATAAGAGATGAAAAACTTTTTAAAATATTATTAAAAAAGGAAATAAAGACTTTTTAACTTTTGCGTCTCCGTTTTTATTTTCCTTTTTTTTCGTTCTTTTGTTTTCTTTTGTTTTTTCCTTTCAAATGAAAAGACAAAGTTATGCAATGATAACATTGTGTGTGTGTGTGTGTTGTGCGTGCGTGCGTGTGTTTTATTGCGATTGCAACTATGAGTTTAGATAAAATGTTGAAATGTCGTTGCTTCACAAATATTTCAATTCACCTATCATAGCTGCCCATAATAGTTATCTGACACATGATGATGAATTCTCTCCGTCCATTTCTACATTTTGCTACCACATCATATGGTTTTTATGAAGATTACGAATCTCTCTCTGCGCGATAAATTTTCCTAATCCGTAGGAGTAACGTGGGAAGCGGAGGCTCGCTCTCCGCCCGTCTGTCATGTCCAAACTGATTCCTAGAACAAAAAATGTAAAGCAAAATTTATTCTTTTCACTGTAACCGCAGCAAACAATAACCATACATTGTCGAACCGATTTCATGGCTTCGTTCTTAACTAGGAAACTCAACTAATTACGACCCTATACTTTTCATTCACTGTGTTGCTATGTAAAATTATTTTGTGTTTCTATGATCAACGTTTGTTGATTGCATGTCGAACCATTGGACTGTGAATAGCGTAAGAATTTATTTATTTATTTAAATTAGAAGAACAACTATTCGAAGAAAGTTATTTGTAAAATCATTATAAAGCATTTATCTATACAATAATTGGGGATTTGTTACTCACAGCACTTTACGCCACTTGACTGACTTACTTCTTATTTGCAATACAATTTTCCCGATGTATGTATGCAAAGGAATGCTGAATGATAGAAGAAAACGAGAATTTATTTGAAGCATCGGTTTTGTAAATCTATTATGCTTGAGATAAACGTCCGCAACCCTCATCACATCCAGGCCTTATCTTTCGAGATCAAAAACGATACAAGCCGATCGGTCATATAATTCGATCGGACGAAAAATTTATCTCGCATATTTCAATTGAAATCAATATATCTGCCCGTGCGACTTCGGCGCTTGATAGATGGGCCCCATGCAGTTTTGGCTACTTATGTTCGTTATATAGGTTGCAAAACATTCTAATCGGCAGTCATAAAGTTAAAGAGTTTATCGAGCAACTTCCTGATATGATTAGAGTTTATTTTGATGCCATCATCGGCTCCACGTCCGTACATAGTGGAGAAAATATAGCTTCTCAAGTGCAAGTAGAATGCAGAAATATTTCTCTCCGGATAGACATGCAACAAATCGAGCAGACTAACAGACTAAGTGAACACGGACGGCCTATTGAGTTCTTCGAAAGTGAAGATGCCTATAAAAGTACTGTTTATTAAGAGAAGAATAAATGAAGTGAACTTGGACGGCCTATTGAGTTTTTCGAAAGTGAAGACGCGCATAAAAAAACAAGGGTAGAATAAATGAAGTGAATTTGAACAGCCTATTGAGTTCTTCGTAAGTGAAGATGCGCATAAAAGAACTATTTATCATATAAGCGAAGGTAGAATAAATGAAGTGAACTTGAACGGCCTATTGAGTTCTTCGGAAGTGAAGATGCGCATAAAAGTACTGTTTATAAAGGGAAAAATAAATGAAGTGAACCTGAACGGTCTATTGAGTTCTTCGGAAGTGAATATGCGCACCAGAGAACTGTTTATTAAGGGAAAAATAAATGAAGTGAACTTGGATGGCCTGTTGAGTTCTTCGAAAGTGAAGATGCACATAAAAGAAATATTTAGCATATAAGCGAAGGTAGAGTAAATGAAGTGCACTTGAACAGCCTATTGAGTTCTTCGGAAGTGAAGATGCGCACCAGAGAACTGTTTATTATATAAGCAAGGAAAGAATAAATTAAGTGAACTTGGACGGAAGTGTAAAAGAACAATTGGTTAACGTAAAAAATTTGGCTTAAAGATTCTAACGTTGAATGCGGTTTAAAAGGAAGTTCAATCGTTTCCATTGTGCCGTCCGTAATTGATAGAGTGCTGCTAGGTCTGCTCTGTTTGCTCGCTCATATCCCAAGAGACCAGTATGACTAAGTGGCATCGAAAAAGTTTTAATTTTGCCTCAGTAAATGGCAAGAGCATTCGTTACCATGTTGATGGTGCTCCAGCTGGATTTAAAACTATGTAAATATTATAGAAAAAAGTCGCTTCACTTGTGATAGCCATCAATGGTAATAAAAATAAATGATATTCATACACGTCCCCTTACACGGAATCGCTACGTGGCACCTAAAATATTCGTATTTTTTATTAATTTATAAATACAGTCCCGACTACTTCTCTCACCACCACCATCAAGCCGAACGATGGAATAATATATTTATGTAAAATTTTCTTAAATTTTTCTCAATCAATACGTACGTATTTATGTGTGAAACTTATAGCCGAGATGAAAAAGTAGAATAAAAATAGAAAATAAAAATGAAAAAAAGAAAAGAAAAGCTTTTAAAAGGAGAAAAGAAAAGGAAAGAAAAGGAAAAATTCAAACTTGTCCTTTAACAAAGCCTGAGTAAGGGCATGGAGATGAATACTTTCTTATATGTGTAGAATAACATAAGTAAAGAGTGGATGACGGTGGTAGGTGGTAGAAGAAGAGAAAGGCGTTTATATGATCAACATTATGAATATTATAAAACATTTATGTAGACATAGCGTTAAGTATGCAAATTTTTTTTTCTATCCGTTTATATAAAATATACATATGTATGTATGGATGATTGTACTTGATATACAAAGATAGTGCTAACGCTCTATGGGAGTTAAGTCGTTACTTTACAAAGTCTTTTTTTTTTTATTTTTATTTTTTGAACTTTTTTGGAAACCTTTTATGGCGTTGAACGAGCAGCACAAGTCCCCTTTGATAGTCGTATCGTAATGACGGTTATGCCGATAGTGAGGTTGATGATGCTTATAAGGAGGAGAGATCATGGCCTTTTGATACCTTTTCATGTATACATAAAACGTTGGCCAATAAACTTACGCATAATCCGTATACCATGCAATAGAGAGATGATAGAGAAATTGTAAGCCCCCGTAGATACCCTCGTCAACTTTTTCCTATTTCTAGTCTCAAGGTGTAATTAAGTCGTACTTTTTGAAAATGTTGGAGATTTGCGAACGTTGCAATGTTTATACATTTATTTGTAACAAAAATTTACTACAAAATTAATTCAGTTATGCAAATATAAAAAATAGATCCATTTGGTCCAGTTAACCTTTATGTCAAATTTCGATTATAAACAAATTTTCATTATAATATATCAAAAAGTGAACGTTTTTTCCATAAAAAGGCTTCGATTTCATTCGAATTCTTATAGGTGGTGGGATCGAAAGAATGGACCCACGTGGTTCAAATTCGGAAAGGTTCACGTTTATGTCAAATTATTATTACGAACGGATTTTTATGAAGAAGTATTGAAACTGAAACCTTTTTCGTATATAAAGATTAAGTTTTTGTAAGAACGTCTGTGTGGCAGGTGCTTCCAACAAATTACTCCCCCCGATCTAAATGTGTTACATAAATTTACAACGCCGAGATACTACCACTCAGCTATTTTTGTATTCGACTAATATGGTGGTTTTTGCACAAAAATTTTTCCAGGATATAAACTAAAGGGGAGGGGGGGGGGGGGGTGGGAGTATTTTATTTATAATGACTTTTCGCAATATGTGGGAAATGATTGAAAAATTAATCTGAATCACGTGTGTTTGTGTGTGTGTGTGTGTGTATTAATTTTTATCAAAGTAGCTTAAAAATATCCACATGTACGCTGAACACAACAATGCATGACTTTACACCAGACGAACAAGCGGATGCGGGACATGCTTAGATCGTATCTACCTTAAATCCATTTTGTTGTTACGTATATCCGCACAAACTTAATACATCCTATACTACTACTACTAATGGTGTAGGGTATCACAGTGGATATCATTTTTAAACTAGTAATTTTAATTACAAGACCAAGTATATAATGGTAAGAGACAGTTTAAAAACAAAATTCAAAGCAATTATATAAAAAAAGTGCAATGAAAAATATTTCCAATAATTATACACTTGCGTCTCAAGGTATATTAAGTTTCTGCGGACGTATGTAACATGCAGAAGGGCTTAAGATAGACCTAGACTCATTTTCTGAATCTCAATTTCAAATAAAAGCTTGTCTATCCATCCGTCTGTTTATCTGTATGTGGTCTGTATATGTAAATTTGTATTCAAGCTACAGGTCGCAAAAATGAAATTGGATCGGTCGGTTTTCTGTACAACGTTCCATTGTGAAAAGTGGCAAATTTCCAGGTTTGAGAAAACTCGCTCTGCAATGGTGTTTGAACACTCTAAATTGGTATGAAAAATTTGGTTCGGCTGGGGCAATTTTTTGAATGCTCTCTTGTTAAATCTCTCCTACGAAAACTGAAGCTTTGCATAGCAAAAAAAATACAGTTTATTATATTCGATGGGGAAAATTAGTTCACAATAGAAAATTGACATAGAAATTAAGCTCGGAAGAAGAAGAAATAAGGCTTTCATGAAAAGTATAGTTTGCATGTAAGTACTATGTGTCTTTTGGTGTACTATTGCTATCAAAACGAGTCAATAAATGTATTAAGCAAAGTGATGTAGGGTAATCGAATGGCCGGCATACCTGACTATCATAGTCTTACTTGTTTGAGTTTGAATTCCTGAATACTTCACTTTCACTACGCACTTATGCACGCATTTAAACATGCGACAGACAGAATAGCACCAAACATCGTTAAGAAAAAATGCATAATTATAATATTTGGAAAAGTTGCGAAAAAGAAAGTGAATAGAAGTAAAAATAAGAGTAGACAAACACCAGTATACACGAGAAGCCAATATAGGATCATTAGAAAAAAAAAAGAAAGGGGAAGAAGTCGAAATGAAATTGAAAGAAAAAACTTAAAAAAGAAACTCTTTTTTCTGTTCCGATACATACTTGCTAAGTAAGTAGGGGGTGAAAGGAAAAGAAGAAGACAAGTAAACTGATTAAAGTAAATCTCATCGGTGCAAATGGTAAACTTTTCGAAAAAGAATATAAAAAGCGTTTGAAACGGCTTTTACCGTATTACAATGATATTGATGATAGTTTGACAGATAGAACCCGTTTCCCCCCCTGTCCCGTATAAAACACTTTAAAGTTTGCTGAAAGTTACTTGTGACAGTTGATAAACAAAATCAAGCATCACGTCCCCACTTTAAAAGAAGACATGATAGGTGTGCACGTTTACGTGTGTGCGTCTGTATGCGTTTGTATGCAGAGAAGGCAACACTTGCAATACAATTCAACTGCATTAAAAAGCAATCGATTGCGTATAAAGCAAGCAACGAGCGAACGAACTTAGATCACTTCTTATAACTAAAACGAAAGCACACATATCGAATAAAGTTTAATTTTGCGTGTGTAGATATATTGAATTATCTTTAGTGTGTGCACTTTCTTTGAAATTTTAGCATGAATTTGTGATGGTGGTGGTGGTGGTAGTGGTGGTAAGGAAGCAAGAATAGTGCATAAAAAAAAAAGGATAAGAAGAATGGAAAAAACAACATTTTGAAAGTAACCTCCTTTTACGACACTTTCAAACGATTTCACACCAGACTATTATCAGGCATCAACGTTGTCAACGTCAAATGCTTGTGATCGTTACCAACAATGCCATTTGACGGCCATTTTCAATTACAATTTTTGCAGATTCGTTAGAAAGGGTAGTGGATTTTTTAAACCATCATTGGGAAGCATTAGAATAACGCATCACAATCATCGTAGTCATCAAAATCATCTATATATACATACATATATGTAGACTAATACATATATATAAATATATATATACATATATATAAATATATATATACATATATTTACATATATATATATATATATATATATATAGTCGTTATTGTCGTCAGCATTGCTCTTAGCACAGTTGTGCATGAGCACATAGCATAGTATTCGTTGCGAGTACTAAATGTGTTTGTCACACACACTTCACATCTTAACATCATACATCAGCGAACGGATAAAATGAGTACATGTACTAGAATCTGTACATTTGTCGCTGTGTCTGTGCGTTTCAATGAATTTGCTGCATAAACGTCGGTTATACATGAATGTGTCACAAGCTGTGACAGCAGTAACTATCTATGCAGAGTTAGTAGAAAATATTAGATCTAAACTATATACATATATGTATATATAAATTTCTTGAAGTATTACTAAACACAGCCAGGCAAATGCATAGTTGCTCGCATATGCATACCAGCTTAGTTGACGCAGCTGTTATTTGCGCCATGTTTCGAATACCGATAGCTTGGAATCCGTCTTTGGTAGTTTTATTGACAAATTGAAAATATAATATATATATATATATATATATAAATGAGGAAGACTAACTATATCCACTCGGATATCCATACCACAACCACCACCCTCGCCGTCCTCTCTCTCAGCCCACCACAATATTCCCCCTTTAACCTCCACAACAGCTGTAAAAATGTAGAAATAAATGTATTCTTGTCTTTGCATCTGTCTTTCCATTTATATGAGATGTAAAAGAATTTTGAAACAATAAAATGATTAGACACAGAGAGAGAGAGAGAGAGAGAGAAAGAGAGAGAGCTTTGCTTAAGCAAAATCTTGTCCATATCCACTATTTATTTTAGTCATCATTTCAGATAATATTCATCGTCAACGATTGTATTATCCAGAATGTTGAACTAGTCTTAATAAGCAAAAATAACGGAATCAATTATTTATGGCTGAATACTTGATAACAGATCTACTATATTAGTAGACATAAGAAAATTTGAACTCTCTGCTACTTTACTCGACTCGATAACCTGGTAGTAGATAGTAGAGATAGTAGACCGCAGATAACACTAGGAGAACATATTTCTACTACTGGAAAACTGGTATTTTTATCCAGGTTAACAAATGAGAAAGTTGCATATCTACCATTATGTTTTTCGCATTCTGCTCTCCAAGTTCTATTATTTGATACCCATATCGCTGGTATTATTAAGAAAAAATTAATCGCGGTGTCCATCGTGTTCATTTTTAAATTAGTGTGTGTGCAAAATAGTTTTGAACATTCTGTCTTGCTTGCCTTATGTAATATGTGAATAAGCATTAAACCACAAAAAAGTGAAAAAAATTTAAAATTATTATTCGTAACTTTGTGTGGACACGGTCGATCGATTTCATTTTTGGACCTAGAGAGTAAAGTGTCTCGTAAAGCAAATCTGGAAAGTTTCATCCTTTGTACTTTTATAATTTCCGAGTAACGAGAAAAAAACTCACAAATTTTTGTTTAGAAAAACGGAATTGCGTTCAGTTTAGGTTTCACTGCGACCTTGTGCTGTGACCAATTTGGGCCTATTTCAATATCAATGCGTGTAGAAGCTTCCAATGTTTCTATCAAATTTGAAATCTACATCTTCTCTTTTGCGACCAGAAGTGTGTCAACAACACACATCACACAGACGCGCAAACGGACAGACATGGCTAAATTAACTCAGAATTTCACGCTGATCAAGAATATGTATATACTTAGTAGGGTCTCTGAAGTTTCCTTTTGAGTATTACATACATTATGGAAAAAAATAAAATGGGTATACCCCCATCTTATAGTGGTGGATACGAAAATTATGAAATGAATTCGTTTTTCATTTCCACCATTAAATTGTTTGCCATTGAAAAAATTCACCTCTAAGCGTTCTTCTTCTTCGGTCTCTTAATCTCAATTCAAATATCTCCCAATCTCGATTCCATTAAATCTCGCTTTCAATGTCCCCAAGAAATTTCCATATTTGACCTGTCCTCTCCTTTAGGTTTTTAATATTTAAAATTAGATAATTATAATATGTCGCTCTCTTTGAGTTGGTGGAATTATAACCAGTGTCGTTAACCAAAGCTTCAAGAGATAAACGCTATCATCAATCAGGCAAATGTTTGTTTGAGCGATTTCTACGAACGTAAAAAATTTCGAAAATGTCATCTGAACATCAATAACAACTTGGGGCCGAGTAGCCTTGTAGAGAAAGGATCTTGGCTAACAACTCTCAAGTGTCTTAGATCCTAATACTTTAAGAGTTTAGTCGAAGAATTTATTTCTTCGGCTTCATAATCATAATAATAATAATAATAATAATAATAATAATAATAATAACTATTTACCCTTTCAATCCAGTCAATGACTAATGCATCCATTTTCTTCAAATGCTACATTACTTGCGGTACAAGGGTGTATTAAATTTGTGCGGTTCTAATTAACACCGAGAAAGACTTGAAATAGACTCGCCTTTTATTGTACTAATCTATCGAATCGAAGCGTGTCTTACCATCCGTCCGTGGAATATTTTTGTGCCCAAGATAAAGGTCGCATGTTTTGAAATTTGGTATACTCACGTGTTTTGACTCAGGGACGAACGGTGCTTCGGACCGCACCATTTTTTCCCCATATAAAGTCTTACTTTGAAAAGTCGTTATATATATAACTGCAGTAGGGTATAAGCTATTTAAGGTTAGATCGTGGTCGACTATAACTTGTTGTGACGTAAACTGCCTTCTGTGACTTTTTTGTATTTTATTTCACACCTTTTGAGCTTAAGTTCGTACCATTGAATTCGTTTTCTAGGTTAACGCAGGTTTCATTCACAATTCTTAAGAGATATCCTTACCCGTTACCTACATGAACTTGTATTTAAAATTCTTTTGATTTCGTCTGCTTGAATGTTACGATTCAACTCTCTTGACCCAATTGACTTGCCTTTCGCAAGTCTACCCTGCTTGTACGCCCTTTTACAAGCAACATACCAATACCTAACATTCTTTTCCCGCTAAACGTTCCGCTGATCGCTAGTAATCTTTACGCCAGTCGCTAACTGCATGCGGCAAGCCAAGCGTGACGAATGTGTATTTGGTTTCCCCTACACTTTTTTGAAATTTGATTAGAAAATCGATTAGCTTTCATGCGAACTTTTAAATCATCAAATGTGGAATTTTCGTCGCACTGTCCTCCACTTAAAGAGATCTTTCCGCAAAAGCTGCAACTCTCCTAATATGTGATACTTTAACTATAGCTCCGCCTTTCCGATGCCTCCCGATGGTACAGACTCTGTCAATTATCCTCGCCATAACGTCGTACTCATAATCTGTCACTGACCTAAGCTCGCGGTATAACTCAAACTCAAATTGTCACTTTTTCGAATTCGAATTTTGTAGAGCATCTTTAAAACAACATACCCTAGGCAATCACGTGGAATATTTTTGACAAGCTAATGTACACATCCCTCGTTAACAAGAATGAGTGAGTGATCGGTGTTCAATCGAAGATTGCATTTTTTCATTCAAACATTTGTCGCAATTGCACAAAAATCATTATTTCTAAAAAGTCCCAGATCATTCTTTCGATATGGGAATCTGGATTAAATGATTTTTTTTTTTTTTTTTCTGGACGAGTTACACTGCGTGTCGTAGAGCCTCTTGAGCTGATCATGTCTCCAGAGAACGCGAACAGTGTTTTCTTTTTTGTTTTTTTTTGTGTCTTGATATTTAAATGTGTTATTATTCTGCTACCTTTCTTTCATCCATCAAAACAAAAAAAAAAAGAGAAAACTTTTAAAGACACCCCTTTTATTAGGATGTTACCGTTGTGTTACCGCTTAACTCCTTAATAATAATAGTTTTTCTTCTATCGTTCTTTTTTATTGATTTTCTTGCAGATTACATGCAATCGCTTTGTAAAAATCATTTCCTTCAGCAGTTATATCGTAAAATTGATGGCGCTGTTCTCTGGTCGCAGAATGAACGCAATCTTGATTGCATCATCACCTTCCAGACGCATTCAATTTTGCAACGATTCATGCTACGCTTCGATATGCTGCAATTGGATTGTAATGATCATTTGTACATATACGATGGAGCACATGCCGCAACACCTAAGGTAAGTGAATTCGTTTCATAGACATGCAGGACACACAGGATTTGTGAAATTTTTATTAAATTTCGATTTCTCTGCTCACTTTACATAGATTAAAAGCTTGTAATACAAAGTGTTTTCAAAAGTTTTGGTTATCGGGAAAGCTAATAAGAATACACAAAAATTTATATTTAGAAGAAAAGGTATCTCGTCCTCTTGGTGTTATATGCGAAAAGACAAAAAAAAAAAAAAAAAGAAAGAAAGGGGCGTATGCGATAATCGTGAGAGCAAGGACAGGAAATTGTTCACGACTATCCTCGCTATAGTCGGGCGCAATCAAATAAAATCCTTAGTTGATTTACATATTTTCACATTTTATGCTTTGCACATATAGACCATAACCTTAAAATGAATCAATCATTAACTTGTTTTTGAAGTTTGCTCGATTTTCGTAAGGAACTTGCAAATATTTCCGATTTGATTGATCTCAGTAGAGTAAATTTGCTGCACATCTAGTTTTTTTATTAGGTGGACGATTTTTTCATTTCAATTGGCAACGCATTGCATATGTTAATATATTAAAGCATCAAGCATCGAATAGCTAGCTCACAGACAACTTTTATTTCATACGGCAGAATGAACGGAACCTTAGTGCAGGAGCCATAAAATTTGCTAGCAAACCAGGCCAGATTAATCCTTTCTCTCCATCCGCTTCTCACTGTCGTTCCGTCATAGATAATAGTCGCTTTCAGGGTCTCAGATCTGAAGAATACAGCGATTCGAAGAGCAATTCGAACTTTCGACAGTACAAGCAATTTCGCACATCACAGTAGCGAGCATATGTGCCGGTGCAAGTAAACGCAGTATCCATCCTCCTCTTGCGCAAATTTGCATGCGAACCAAGCTAACAGTTTAGAAAGCATTCCTCCTTCAAGAAGCAAATTTTTAATTAAAATATAAAATTTTGATTTTTCGTTGTGTCACTAACAACACCACTACACTTCCTAAACAAATAATTGAAATGTCATGGAAAGTTAGAGAGAGTGAGTGAGTGAGTGAGTGAGTGAGTGAGTGAGTGAGTGAGAGAGAGAGAGAGAGAGAGAGAGAGAGAGAGAGAGAGAGAGAGAGAAAGAGATAAAGAGAGAAAGAAAGAAACAGACGGTCTTGGGAACAATTGGCCCGTGTGTTATATTAAAGTTCTCTCCGCGTTACAGTCAATAGTTTGCGCTTTCATTCTGTTTAATGAAAAAAAAAGAAAAAAAAGAAAGTGACAAGAGATGCAAACCAAATTTAAATTGAAATTTTATTGCCCAAAACGCTTTGCTTACATGGTTTTTTTTTTTTTTTTGTTCTAAAATCTGTAGATTGTCATTGAATTGCACGACCACATGGTGAATGTGTATCTAATTGTTGCTGTTCAACGTCTTTAACCATTTAGTTTGGTCAGTAATTGATTTTTGAAACCATCCGTTACATCATTGGTTCCTGCTGTTAAATCGATTTTCCATTTCATTTCTAATGTTCAGATTGTTCAGTGTCAAGCAATTAGTTCATATTTTCTCTTACACTTACACTTGTATGATCCTACAAGCATTACGTAAACCACTTTCATCCAAAAGAAAATATTTTTAAAATTTTCAAATTTCCGTTACTTACAGTCTTTTTTTATATAGAATCTCACTTCTACAATTTTCAAACCAAACTCTCTCTCTCTCTTAACCCAGTTTTCAACAAATGTAAAAAATTTGCAAGATTTCCTTCCTCCTCTCATTCTCCGGCAAGTTTTCGTCCAGTATGTTTCGTCTTCTTCGGATCTAAATATCTTATCTTTTAATTCACAAGTAAGTCTAGTTGGTCTATATAACTTGGACGAGTCCTTATTTTACCAAAAAACTATTTAAAGATTTGATTCGATTTACCTTGGAATCCAACACGAGCTCTTTTGCCTTCAGAGAAACAGATTTGTAACTACAAATCGTGAATCATAGGAACCACGCCCTTCGATTTTATTAAACTCAACAAATGCTAGCAATCTTATGTAATAGAACTAAACACTAAGCAAACATAAATAAATTATGAGGACTAAAATAGTCCGTCCTTTTCACTAATGACATTAGATTTGAGCGGTGGATTTAGGTTAACTAAAGTAAAACGGAATCGTGCAAACAGGCATTAAGTCGTAGAAGGTAAACCTTAGTCGAATTCAGTGAGTATTTGAGGACACTTTTCGCCTTAACTATCGGTAAAAGCCACAAACCTGCCTGGACGGACACGCGCCTCCTCCTTTGACCGGGCCTGACCGGGCCTGGCATGTCGCTGATTGCACGATCTGTCTTAAAATCCTTGAAAGGTGGTGACGTGTTGCGTATTCTGCTCAGTTGTCTGTCTACCGTCAATAACAACTATTGGATCTACATCTGTCCGCGCATATAAACGCATAGTATTTAAAGGTCAATGTTGAGGTTATGTCCGTTAATTGCTGAGTTGTCGTAAGCAGGTGAGTGCATACGGGTCGCGACTACCAACTCAGTGTTCGCAGGTTCGAATCTCAACTGGGATAGAATTTACCTTGGATACATACCCATTAAAGAATGGTTATCACCAGCACCATCAAACTCGTCGAACCTACCTATGCTGATCATAATTTTTCTAATTTTCGATAATTTTATGTGAAAGCATAAAGCAAAACGAAGAATATGAAAATTTTTTTAATATTTTAGAAGAAAATACTAATAAAGTGTTGTTATTGTTGTTGTTGTACAGGGAAACTTTTAAAAATTAGCAAAAATATGAAAATAGTACAAAGACTTGACCATGAACACGTTTAAAAACAAAACACATACTCAGTCTATTTTATGCAATATTTACGCGCCCAGTTTATAAGTCTCATAAAATGTTGTTATTGTTGTTGCAGTTTCAGTTACTTTTTGGCTTTACGATACATACATTAATGCTTTTGACAATAAAGGATTTGAAAGAAAGCAAAAATAAAAAAAAATTTCAGTTTTTTACATAAAGTATAAAAAAAAAAAAAAAAACAAAAGAGAATTTTTAAACAAACCACCGGCTTACATGCTTACGCACGCATACACAGAGAAACATATCAAAAAATCCCACAACAAAAACTCTTATAAACCTCGGCATAAATAAAAACGAAAACAAAATGTTAACATTATAATCAATTTGGAACGAATCTAAGGCACAGTACGAATAGCGCAAAATATATAAGTAAATGGAAAAATGTTTTTTTTTTTGCTTTTTCTTTAATACTAAGCGTATTACCTGAGCGAATTTTTATTTATTCGTAAAGTATTTGCAATTTTCATTCTATATAAAAATTGGAAAAAAATTGGTTGCACATGAACTTTGGCCATTTTCAGCAGTGACCTGCTTTAGGTAACATAGAATATTCGTTTCTACATCTTGTTTTGTTAAGTCATAAGTTTCCAAAAAACAATAAAAAAAAGGACAGACAGACAAAAGTTTGTTAACTGTTTCCACTAGATACGCATGTACATATACATGTATGTACCCGTTGGCTTCACGCTAACTAACTAACTTAAAGCTCATTTGGCAAAGTTCGTGAAATTTGTCGAACAAATTGAAATTGGGTGAATAGATTCGACCTCTGCAGTCGTCACACAAATCTCGAATCGTCAATACCGATTAAGGATGGAATTCAATTGATATCGAATTAGTGCAACTGATCTTACCTTTTATTTTTATGCAACAATAAAGCGACTTTACGATGGATCGATATATATACACCCAACGTCCTGAAAATGTATAATTTTTTCATTCCAGCCAGAATCTGGAAGAGCATTTCCCGATCATAACATTTTAGTTCAATGAACCCGAAACCCCCAATGCCTTGAAAATGCATAATTTTTTCATTCCAGCAAGAATCTGAAAGAGCGTTTTCCGATTATAAAATATTGGCATAAATTTCGCCTGTCATGGTCCATACATAATGTAAAGTTTTGATAAGTTTGCGAGTGGGTGGAAAAGCAATTTTAACCGACATCTTGGCGAATTTCACCGCGCCATTATGTATAATGTTTAAGATTTTCTTCATTCCAACTCCGTCAACGTCTTCATTCCAACAGACGTCCGTCTGTTTCTTGATCCTGCGATCAATATCACGTGTATATATATATGTATGTTTGTACGTATATACAAAACGTTTACAAGGCAGCCTCCAATATATAATTCTAAGTGTAACAAGCAGTTCACCGTACTTGCTGTTGATGGGTTTGCACAAAGAAAGAAATAAAAAAAATTTCAAGTAAGACAATTATATTTGGTCGTGACCGAATCTTTTATACCCATTACCGGTATCCTAAAAAAGACAAAAGAAGTAAAAGAAGAAAATTTTCATGCTCTCTAATGTGAAGTAAGAGCGCGGCTAATTTTTTCTATTTTCAAAGCAAACGGTTTTGTCGTATAGGCCTGTGGGCGTTGTAGGTGTGTCCTTGAAAAAGTATAGGTCACTTTCAAATTCCTTTACAAGTGGCCATATTGTCATTTTTCATTAGGCAAAATATTCATTTTCGCTAACGGGAGAGTGTTTACCACAGACAGACACATGGATAAATGGATATGTTTAGGTGCATTCCAAATTTGAAACTGGAGAAAAATTTATGCACTTTATGGGGTTTTTGAAGCTTATTTTTGTGCCTTATAAATGTATTGAAAGCAAAATTCAATTTTGATACATTATAATATTGGGTAGGCGTGGTCAATTTGTTCCATTTTCTTTCCACTTTGTTATACTACATCTTCGCTCATAGAATATATATTAAAATTTTTGGTAGATTTGTTTTATTTAGTTTATGAGTAATGGACAAAAAACCAATTTTCTATTTCTTGTGAAAACGTAGTTGTTCTCAGTTTACGCTGTGCTATGGGCGTGTCCTTCAACCGATGTGGCCCATTTTCAATACCAACCGGTGTGCAAGAGCTTCCAATGTTTCTGTCCAATTTGAAGTCGATAGCTTCATTTTTGCGTCCACGAGAATGTTTACAACGGATGGACAGACGAACAGACGGGCATGTTTAAATCGATTTAGAATTTGGTACTGATCAAGGATATATATACTTTGTGGGGTCTCTGACGGTTCGTTCGGGCCGTTGCAAACGTTTTGACAAAATGAATATACCCCTTGTCCTTCGGTGATATGTATAAAAAATAAAAAATAAACAAAAACAAAAAGTAAAAGGAAAACTAAGTTAAAACAAAAGTAACTCTAAGGCATAAGCCTTCTTCTTCTTCTTTGTATTTTTCTTCTTTCGATTTTTCTTTTTCTTACAGAGCATGCACGCAGCTTTAAACAACCGCAAAGCTAGCAAAAAAAGCATATATATATATATATATATATATATATATTTGTATGATGAATGTGAAAAAAGAATAAAGAGAAGAAGCATAGATGTGTGAGCGTAAAACATAATTTTAGTAAAACTTCTGTTTTAAAAGAGTTGTTCGCGAAATTTTAAACAATGTCTCCTAACATACATACATACATAAATGCATACACACTTATGTACATAATGTATGAACGTGCGAATGTTTCCATACAAACTTGAAACAAAGGCCATTTTTTTTTAAATGAAAACACATGTACATGGATATAGCATATAACAGATATGCATAGATATCAAAGCAACGCGCATCTATATGTCTCCCTTAGATTTAACATCGTTTTTAAGATGAAATAAAATAATTTTTTTTTCCTTTTTTCTTTAATATTAAAAAGAACTAAAAAAATGTAGATAAAAAAGTTAATATACTTACGAATGAAGCTAATAATACACATACATGCAAATGAGAAGAACGTTAAAAACGTTAACAAATGTACAGTCAATTACGCAGAAACTTACGCGGCTCCTCCTTTGAAGGCTTCTTTCTGATACATAATTTGTAGTCTATTGTACGTCCCGGTGTGTTCTACAACCAACCAATGGCAATGCATGTGCGAATAACATTGCGTATAAGTTACATTTAAATTAGATGAAAATGTAACGAATACCGCTGATGTTGGTACGTAGCGAAGATTCATTTTTTAATTGGCCTCTAAACGGGTAGAGGTATCCAACTTTCACGGTATTATAACGCTTCGAACGACCAAAATGATGATAATAATCCCCACTCCGTTCATAAGCCTTAAGGACGTGACAAATTTTTAAATGTTTTCTTGATATAAGAATTAATTTGATTTTTTTTTTTTTTGGAAAATTGGCAAGAGTGAGTGACTATTAGCTTAAGTTCATAAAAAAAGTGTTATTTCATAAGTTTTTACCAAAAATAAAAAAAAAAAATAAAAACGTATTTAGAGCATATTATATTTCGCTTTGATCGAATCTTTTATATCCGTTGCGCTTATTTAAAAAAAAAAAATTGAGAAAAAAATTGAATTTTGATATCCTGTAATATCAGATCAGCGTGGTCGATTTTTTCCCTTGTCTCCAAGATGAGACTGTGAAATCATCCATAAACATGTGAGACAATTTTTAATATTATGTTTATTATAGTTAAGAAGTGAATAATGGGCGGGAAACTCAAAAAGCAGATGTTCAGCAGCATTGTGTGTAGACGCGTCCCCTGAGCGCTTCGCCTCATTTTTACAAGACCGTCTGCATCTGGAAACTTTCGAGGTTTTTGCGAAATTTGAAGACGATATCTTACAAAACAGACAGACAGACAGACATGCTTGGACTGTTTCAGAATATGATACTGGTTTGACTGTTGCAAACGTTTTGACGAAATAAATATGCTCCCAACCTTTGGCGGTTGGCAATGGAAAGGTTGCGGTGAAAAGTCTTAAGGTACATAGGTAATAATTGTTATATTTTTCAGAATGGATGAAGGCAGGCATGTTAACTCTCGGATAAAAATGGAATTGTTTTTTACCTTATCGGACAGATAATATTCTAGAAAGAATTCTTATTGGAAGGATTATATATATTTTTTATATATTTTTTTTATTGTTTTATTGAGTTAAAAAGATCATTTGAAAGCCTCTTGTCTGACGGCTGTCGGGCAATTTTTTGTGTTAAATTAAAAATATAAATAAATAAAAATTAAATTGTCGAAACTAGGTTGTTCCAGGAAAAGTGACGTCAATTTGAAAGTTTTTTTTTAGCTCGAACCGCTCGAAAATCGCCCATTGAATCGACATCTTCTTTTGTTTTTGTTTTTTTTTAAAGTCTCTTTGTTAAATGGAGAATCGTATTTTGCAGATTGGTATGAAAATGAAAGTCGGAAGAAATGTAAGTTTTACTTATTAGCTTATGACTGAATATTTCTAGGGAAAATGCGTTTTAAATTTTTTCATTTTGTGCTTACGCACAAGTCATCCAATGCATTCTAAATACTTGTAATACATTTCTACGACTATGTTCGCAAAATTGATATTTCGGACGATTTAATAATACAACCTTCCACCCTCTTATATCCTTCCGACCAACTTTTTATCTTTTTTCATAAATCTTCAATATCGTAGAGATCATATAAGTTAAAAAAAAAAAAAAAACACACACACACACAAGGTAATATTACCACTTGATGTGTATTAGATATTGAGGACGGACGGAGACAGACGGACTGACAGTATATGGGAGGACAAAGTTGATACACCCTTAGTTGATGAACAAACAGCAAACGTTTGTGAACGAAAGTAAAGTAGCTTAAGTGGTTTTTATATACTTTCCTTCTTCTTTTAGAAGAGAGACAGACAATCCTGTTTACATACACTCAATTACCGCATCCTTTTCTATAATGCATTAGTGTAATATAATGTAAAATACATTCTTATGTATATATATATCCTTTGCTTCGTACTTTCAAACTAAAACAAATTATTTTCTCTGTCATTTTTCTTTACTTGATATTATGAAGCAGATTACAAAAATGGAATAACCGAATATGCTCAAAAGTATATTTAAATTGTTGTAGTTATTGTTGTTATTGTTGTTGTTGCTGTTGTTGTCCTTTTAAAGAAAACAACTAAACCGGTTGAGTCTTTGTATACTAATATATAGATATATAATTGTGTATATTATACATACGTATATATTTAACAAAAATTCTCCTCAAAATTCCATACTAAGTGGAATTTGCAGCTATGGTAACTTTTGTTATTGTTAGTGGAAATTTTTCAGCAGCATCCAAGAAAAAAAAAGGAAAGAAAAAATAAATAAATATTAAAAATAAAACCATAAAGAAAATCACAAAATAATAGTTGACGTCAAAGAAATGTCAAGGGAGACAAGTTCTATTTTAAGCATAGAATGAATCTTTTAACTGTCAGTTAATAATAATATGACTACAAAAGAAATATCAACACAGTTGTGAAAGCGTACGTCGCCGTACGTCGGCCATCTATGCAAATCGGTCACGAACTTTTGAAATCACCCAATATTTACTGTCAATATTTACTTTATTTTTTCGCAAAAAAAACAAAAAAAAAATCACATTTAGATAACGTTAACTTTATCTTATGGATCGCTTCTATTATACAATAGAACTAATTGCAAATGTGGAAACTATACTTTTAGGGGAGCATAGATGTGCCGAAACTCTCACCTCCGCTTAGTGATCTCTGGAAACCGTCTCGACCGGCGAAGAACAGTTTAAAGCTTGGATTATCTATAACTTGGCGACAAGTTTTCTGATAGATTGCTTAGGGGTTCACTGGAAGATATGTTCTTTACCCATAAGCTAATTACTATAGAGGAAATTGTAACCAAAACCAGCTGGTTACGTAAAAATACGTTGATATAGTAATTAGTGAGTGCATGGTAATGCCCGCCATGTCAGATGTAAGCCCGATGCTAATATATCTTGATGAAGGGTAGTCCGGTTTTGGCTAGCCGGGTTTGTATGGTTAATCCGAAAGCAGGAGTGACTATGATTATGTCGCGTAAAGTATAGCTAAAGGCTTTATAGTCTAACTTTAAGCTCCACGGGAGTTAGGAGCCCGCTCGCAAGTCACATGTACCTACGGGTAGAGGTGACAGCATTGATTTACTGCAATTGCTTGTAGAAACTGTGGTAGAAGCATGCCCAACCCTTTTTGAGTGCAGCAGTTAATCAAAACACTTACCAGAGTAGATTTATTGCGCCATACACAATAAACAAATCTGGATTCCTGAAGATAGCGATGGGAATTGTCTCCCGCCCTGGGGTGTCCTCAGTCGACTAATTGATTGTCGATGGTTGTAGGCAACCCGTCTGATTAAGGTTTCAAGCCAGGTGCAGACGTTAAGCACACAGAGATATCTGTGCATATTTACCTTCACAGGTAAATTTTCTCAATTTTCGTCGAAGTTATCGAAGATGTTTTTTTGCGTAGCGTTATCGTACTAAAGAAATTTCAAAAAATACTTTTAAAGGAAGTCTTCTAAATGCCAGATTACGATAAGTTCTTTCAAAAGTGTGCCGATTATGCCGAAAAAAGAAGCTTCAAAAGCACTTTGAAATCGGCTGAACATGAAATTAATGTCCACGATATTCGTCTATCCATCACCCAAATAATGGCCATGTGCTAGCGTTCAAGTTTCAATGAAAAGAAAACTGACTCTTGTTGTGCTTTTCGTTGATAAGAGTGCAGCCCTCGATTACAATATCACAACAATCGATCACTGATCGATCACTTATAATATTGAGTGCAATTCTAAACAAGGTTTTTATATATGATTTTTAAACAGGGTTCGATCTCATCCCTGTCTATCCCGGCAAATTTTTTCGAATGTTCTTATTACTGACTGCACTTGAAATCGTGGCAGTCTCTTTCCAATATCTTCTCGGGGTTACCTTGGCGTAATGTGTATACCCTAAGTTGAGTCTGGTTTCTTCTAATCGCCGATTGTTTAGGTGAAAATTTTATGACGTCATTAGACAAACGTTACTATAAAAATCAGTTTATGCGCAACTCGATCGACCCGTGACCAAACTGTACATTTACTATGCGGCAATGCTTTATGCGGTGCATACTCAATTGTATAGCGAAACGCTTCCAATCTTGTTCGCTTGTTCATGTCACTATTATGAGAAGCGTGCCAGTTGTGGTAGACACAGTACACTAACTCATTTTGTGGTAGAACATATTCGGACACTTAATCATGTACTTGTGGTTAGCTAACTTTCCTCTGCTAACTGATAGCCTGGAACATGTTCCTGCGTAAGCCAAAGATCAGAGTCTGTCTGAATAAAAAAACTATAGAGCTTATGAACTACTAAGACTCAGAATCATTCATATTTTTTTTTTTGTTTGGATATTTGCATTTTATCATTACTGTGTTCGCCGTTTACCCGAATATCGCAAATCTTTAACCAAACCTTTCATTTAGTATAAAGTGCTTTCTTTATTCTGGAGTACACGTCACTCCAGCAGGCAAGATTACAAATATGCGAAATTGTATGTATGTACCGTAATGTAAAATGCTCTTTGCGATTTTTGTTTTGGGCGAAGAGAGACCAACTTATGGGGTGGGTATTGAAAGGTTCTAGGGGCACATAGAATCCCTGTTTGGAAGATTAGGGTTTCGTCAGTCCGCATATTTGATGAGGTGTAAATGCCTGCGATGTCTTTTGGTTGTAATCGTCCTAGTAGTGTCCGTGAGTAAAAATATAGAATCCCTATCACATCTCACGAACTAGCTAACTCAGCTATGGCACGTAGGCATGACTCATAGACCTTAATTCCTCTTGTAGTGGCACTGCCCTAAAATTTACTGTAGACAACAGCTTTAGATGCAAGAGGACATAGGCAGACTTACTACTCGAGTTGTTAAACAAAATTGATATAATTTTGTGATTACATAAAACTAATTCTGATAGACACACACACACACACGCGCCTGGTTGCACATAAAATAGGCTCGCAAAGTGGGCAAAGATACATACTTTTCAAAAAAAATTTATATTAATAATGCTTAGTTTGCTTCTTCTTCTCCGTTTTCCGAATATAATGATCTCTTGACTCGACTCATCGTCGAACCGTTCGCAAATGCTTTGCTTATACACTCTTTTGCAGAAACAAGTTACCATCAATACTAAATTTCATTATAACATTCTCATGCTAATCGCTTTTTAACTGTGAAATGTTCTATGAATCTTTGGTTAATCCGCTCAGTAGTCGTCATCTGAGTCAACAGGGAGAGCATTGTAAATGTCTATTTGGCTTAACACATTTCGAGAATTTGGCTGTTGAGAAAATCGGTTAGCTTTCATGCACACTCATTCTGTCACATGCGAGAGTATTTAAGTTCGTGGCAGTATGTTATGTCAGGTTATGAAACGACACATTAATACTTATACACGCCGCCTTAGAGCTAGGTTTCGGAATATTGACAATTTATTTTTACAATGTTCAACAAGATGTTTTTGCCAGAGACGTTCTTTACTTTCAAAGAAAAATTCATCCTAATATGTTGAGTTATTGCCGAGATTACTGATTTTCCTATGTCTTTCGCTGAGATACTTAGTTGGAGAGTACATGCTTGCAAGACTTTATGCACCCTATGTGAGGGTATCATGATGAAATGAAAACTCTAATAGCGTGAACGGATGGCATGAAATGTATATGCAAAAGAAATGCACGCACTTTGAATCGAACCACGTACTAGTACTTGGGTTTTTAAGATCTTGCAACTTTTTTTATCGTGTAGCTCCTATACTCCTGTATAGATGTGTAAAAAAAATTTATTCAAGTAATTGAAAACATGTTCACATCAAATTTTTAATATTATAATTTTTAGGTTAAATTCAATGTTCACTTTTAATGTGGTACTGAGAAAATTTGATATGAAACCTCTTTAAGTTATTGTTACGTAATCTCTGTCCTTATGCTCTCTGTTATGACTTTACTGTTAAATGACACAAAAACCAGTGCAAGTCATAAAATCTAACAGATATTATCTAGGCGCACACACTCATATACACTTTTTATAAGAGGTATGCGAAACAGCAAATACAAAAACAAACAGTACAAATTCCTAACGCTAGAAGCTAGGGGTTCCGAATATAATAAATAACCTTTCGGGGCTTTTTGTTAGTTATTATATTTACACTCGTATACGTAAATGTAAAAGGGAAAGGAAAATAAATATAGGTTTTACTATACAAAAATAGAGTAAATAAAAGGAAACAAGTAGGAGTAGTGAGAAAATTTTAATTCACGTTAGTAGAAAGCACTTCTTTTTTTTGTTCTTTCTTTACCTGCTTGAGCAATTTCTCTATGAATGACTGGATAACTACGAACATCTGGATAAAATTATACGATAATCAAGTTTTTGGCGAATAGGCGAAAAAACTAGACCTCGGACAGATGGATGATAGACTTAACTACATAGACTCGTAATAGCTGCTAATGTCAAATGTTCATAAAGAAAGGTCTACACGATTCAAATTCATACACATGACCCTGTAGGTATATTATAAGCTATGTCTTTACCTAAATGTCTCTATAAATAACAAGTCCATGAAAGTAGTCTTTGTATGTTCCTCTAGAAGTTATATAATTTTAGTTTCTTGTGACGTGGCCCTAGTCCAAAGTTTATTACCAAGTTTACTACCACTAATGAAGTCATTTTACGTAACCCATCGCCCTTTAAATATCAAATTGGAAGTAAGCTACTATGCGAGATCTTTCTTCCCATGTCAGTAAGGCCAAAGTCTCGTCTGCTCTTTTATGAATCAAGTATGCCATTCCATACGATGCAATTCCACACTCAAACACATCAATGCTCTTTTCTTAATTTGAACTATTCAGGGCCAGCATGAAACCAGTTCTTGGGCTCCATGCCAGGAGGGAATGGGAAGGGAATTCATTAAAGTCAGACTTCGCAATGTAGTTCCATTTTTGGACTGACCGCCAGTGACGAAATGTAGCCGGTCTCCGTGTTATATGCACGGAGAAAACATTCGTACTGGATAAGAGAGCCGCACCCTAAGGCTAACAACAAGGGGGTTATCTGAAGAAGTTTCTTCTTTTCTAGTAAAATACCTTCTTTTTTGCTCTTCCACTATGGATGTCACATTGGTTACCGTCGTTATACTTAGCGACCGAAGAAGTAGCAGCTGAGCTGATAGGACAGTTTGAGTTGGATTATGTTGGTATTGGTTCGTGCACGAATTTAAGAGGTAAGATAATATCAGCTTGGGGGATGTGATTATATAAACATCCAAGCATACGATACCTCAAGTATTATCCTTGTCTTTATAAATCATTTAAGGGGTCCCATGGATTGTTCTCTCTTGGTATTTCTTCGTCCTGGCGGCTGGGAACAGACGTTCAGGAATATTACGGCATCTGTGATTATACCGTTAAAGTGTTAGATATATCTTGGTTTGCTGAGAGGGGTTAGAATTGCCCGTACCCATGAATTCGTCGTAGCACTGCAAGCATAGTGCCAACATCTAAATGATGGAGATTGCACCAACCACTTAGAGACTGTGTTTGAACATTTTCAATACCAGCGTCCAAGTTAACATCATTGTTCATTTGCGATCAATTGAATTCTTCGTTTGTCTAAACGTGACCATTGACTAGACGAGGGGAAGAGAAACATCTTCACAGTAACGAAATTACGAAAACGACTTATGTTCAGAATGTTCTTTTCTTATATACATATAAACTATTCATATTTCTCGAAACAAACAAAATAAAAGAAAAAGGGGGTAGTGCATCAGGAATGTAGGTACGTTTTACCCTTCGAACTTCAAAGTGCAACAAAACTTTGAATCAAACGAGATTTTTCTATAATCATTTTATTAAAATATCGGCGAAAATCTAAATTTTCCCGTAATATTATATCTTCTACGAATGAATGATAAACAAACTACAAATGATAATGATTTCACTGCGGACATATTAGCGGACTATTAGCTGAGTGCATCAGAAAAGTCAAAAGTATATATAATAGCTTTTTATTTCAATAATAGTTTCGCGTTGAAGAGTTTGGCCAAAGATTGTTTTACTTAAAATTTTCACATAGACACAATTACTTTTCGTTTATTAAAGTTAACAAAAAAAAAAAAAAAAAAAAAAACAATTTCAAGTGTACTTGAGAAACGAGAATATTTTTATCATTTTTTTCTTTTTTTTTTTTTCATATCATAAATATTTAAAAATACTTTGTTATATAAATACAAACATGGCCAATACATATCTATATAAATATATATATAGATATATAAGTATATTCTCTCATTATTCCATAGATCGATATATCATGTCGCCAAACTAAGCAAACAGTTAGTTCCATGTTGACGCGCACTAATTTTGTTACTTTAAAGTATGTAACAGACAACTGGGGTACCGATGCGAACGGTTTTAAGTTGGTGATAACATCAGTAAAGGATCCTAGTAAGTACAATAAATATATATATCTATATATATATATATATATGTTATATAAGAGTATGTGTGTGTGTTTGTGTGTTTGTGTGGTTGTAATAATAATAATAAAAAAGAAGAAGAAAAATGTTCACCTTCAACTGCCTGTTATTATGCATTTAAAATATTCATGACAGCATACTAAGCGTCATTAGTCTTCATTCATACTTGCAAAAAAAATTCATGTTATCGTCAAACAAATACATAAATGCACAACAACAAGCACTGGCACCCACACATCCACCCACGTATTCGCATGTACATTGCTCTTGGTTCACATTTATGCATTATATTTTTTGTTATTTATGTCGCTCTGTATGTTCTACATTACGGTTTATACTTAACGCCGGGGAATGGATCGAGTTGCGATTATTTTGCCTAAAGCATTGCGGGCACTGAGGTTTCTTCTCTTTCTTCCTCTTCCTCTTTCTTCCTCTTCCTCTTTCTTCCTCTTCCTCTTTCTCTTCTTCTTCGTCTTTTTCTTATTCTTCATTGTCTTCTCCCTTTTAATTAACTATAACTAATATGTCTGTTCCGTGATGGGTGAGCCTGGGATCGTTCGAAAGCTATCAATAAATTAAAATAGAAAAAATGCATATATCGCGGCAAAGGCTACAAAATTTCTAAATTTTTTTCTTAATCAATCACAAACAAAAAGTGTTTCAGATGTTGATCTCAATCCCACAATATCTCAATCAAATTGTTAGCAGAAAGAGTTGAAGCATTCGCCCTTTATGCTACCAAAACATAAACATTGGAAACCATTTTTATACCCATCATCGAATTATTAGAGTTATATACATTTGCCAACGCCCAAAAGGAAGCTTCAGAGATCCGACAAAGTATATATATATTCTTGATATACGCATCTGCGTAATATCTTTAGTGAACATTTTCACTCTAGTGAAAATGAAGACGTCCACTTTAAATCTGACAAAAGCATTGCAAATGCTTGCATGCACGTTCGTCTTGAAAACGGACTAAATCGATCGGCAAATCACCCGTCCCCAGAGAACACCTGGTTTGTGGGTTTTTTGCTGATTACTTATAAACTAGATGGTAAAAATCAGTCGCACCCCCTCAATATTATAAAGTATAGTGGTGGTCGGGTGGTGAGGGAGGAGTGGTATAAAAGATTCGGGGACTGCCTTACGTGTGAATATGCCTCGAGATATCTTTAGTGAAATCATTCATCTTATTAAGTGAATATAAAATATTCGAGTGGGATGCGGCCGTATTTTGAAATCCCGCCCATATGCCCAAGTTCTTACAAAAAATCAATCTCGGGATGTTAACAAGATCTAAGTTTTATTATTTCATACTGGAAGTAATTTGGTCCACATTCTATCTATTTTTCGAAACCGAACGCTCCCTCCCCTCCAACCCCTCTCGACCTTATAAAAGCTTCCATCGAATATAGGCCCTTAAAGGGCAATCGGCTGTAATTTTTGCTATATATACATATTTTGATGATGTGGTTCCCCGGCCCAGTTGTAGCGTTTTAGTTTGTTTTAATTCGAACGCTTTTGCAAAATAACTTTTCTTTTTTTCTTATTTTTTTTCCAGAGCACACTTGCAAAGATTTTACCTGCAGCACAAATGGGTTTTGTATACATCCCGATTTACTATGCGATGGCATTAATCATTGCAGTGATAATTCAGATGAGTCAGTTCATAATTTATGCCAAAGTGAGTATGATATACATCCTTACACGCGACTCTATGCACACTCATTTAAATTTATCTAATCCATGTTTTGATGCATAGATGAGACCACTAACACCGTGTTCGGTATGGATGTGACTTGGTTCGTATTAATTGTCGTCAGCTTATTGCTAATATTAAGTGCAACCATTGTGGGAATTTCGATATGTGTTTGCCGCCGACAAGAGGATAATACTACAAATCAAAATACAGCTATACAATGTAATAATAATAATAATAATAATAATAATAGAAAATGAGAGAGAGAGGGAGAGAGAGAGATTTTGAAATGTTTTGGAGGTTTTTTAAAAAACTTTTTTATTTACATTCAGTACACCATACCGCTGAAACGAACGGTTCATCGAAACATCTGCATTACACGCATGGCGGGACATTGACTAGAGATCATACACAATTACCGCCGACGTCGGGAAACTGGCATCACCCTGCGGGACCATACGGGTACCACCGCATTCTACACAATTACTTGAAGATGGCCACCAAAGTCCGTCCCATCTGGTGCTTAGCAAATTCCGTCAATTAGGACAACACCCGCAAGATCTTACACAAAATTCAACCACAAATTTAGGTCTAAGCCAAACCAATATAGCAAACGCGGCAGCAGCTGCCCAAAAGGATGAATGGTTTGTTTAGATCTGCACACTTTCATTGGATGTGATTGTGTAAGAAACGGATGTATTTGCTGAGCATTGAATGAAGAGTAAGTAGTTTTCTTCTTCTTTTTTTTTTTTTTTTTTTTTGTAAATTAATTAATAAATTTATTAAACTTTTCTTGCAGGACTGTTAAGAAAATTTTTTTTCCTGTAAATTAGTATAAAAAAAAGTAAAAAAAACAAAAATACAAATAAATAAACAAAAGAAAAAAACATTTTTTTAATTTCATTTTGGTGGACATCACCACGCAGGGTGTGTTATAAACAGAGATTTCGTGTACCCAAATCTCTTGGACATTTTTGTACATAATTTATACATAAAATGTATGTAATAATAAAACTGAACAAAAAAAAAGAAAAAAAACACAAAAAATATGGTGTTTAAAAACACAATATGTTTGTTATTAAACACTAATCTGTAATTTTATTACTATTAACTTTTTTGTTTGGGAAAAAATTTGTAAACAATTTTTTCAAAACTCTTTTTCTAAATTCAAATTTTTAAGAACCAAAAAAAAAACACAAAAAATCTAATACATCTAATTTTTTTACATAATTAAAATTGAAAAACAAATTTAATTAATTAACATTAAACTGAATTAATCAATAAATTAATTAATCAATAAAATAGATTATTAAGCAAAGAAGATAATAAAGGGGAAAAGTATTTAATGAAAGCGATAGACTAAATTCAGAAAAGTAAAATTTCACCTCATGGGCGATGCTTAGGAGATGCACCCACCACTAGAACTTGTACAAACAATTTGCTGAGACAAAATTCATTTCATTGTATAGTCCGGAGAGTGAAACGAAAGACACACGTTTGGTGAGCTTGTCGGGATAATTATCGCACTGGTTCGCTACCGTAGGCCTTAGCAGGCATTCGGAAGAATTTACAATTCAGTTTTTAGGGAAAATCCACAAATTCTCAGCCAATTTCAATGTTCTTGACAACCGAATGTTAATTTATTTGCTTCGTCTTCTTTGTTGTTTGAATTTTTTTGTTTTTTTTTTTTTCATATGACCAATCACTTAGGGGATGTCCCCTGTATTCATGTAACACGGCTGACCGAAGAAGAAAGAAGAGAAGAAAGCGAAAGAAATAGGGACGCGATCGAAGCAGTTTAGTGTGTGTGTGCCCAATCGGTAAGTGCTATCTATGTCTTTGCCAACTGACCACTCACTATAGCTACGACAAAAAAAAAAAAAAAAATTCTATCGCACACTGACTTGATAATCGTGGATCTTACCTACTCGGCTACTCAGGCGAAATTGAATTTTCCGTCCTTCTCCTCTTCATAAAGTTTACTTCTTTTTTAACGAACCTGTGTGCGTGTGTGATAAGGATATTTACTGCAGTTCCAGTCCATTCCATCCCTTTGTGACTTTAATTGAAAATTATTTTCAAATTGTTGAGCCAAAGTTGACGTAAGACCACTTGGGACATGTCATCGCTATCTAACTTAGTTTTAGCAATTTTATGGGTTCGAAAAAGACAGGCCGACAAACTGATGGACAGGATAGTTGAAATACCCCGATATATATATATATATATGTATATATATATATATACATTTTCAGCTTGCCCCTCCCCCTCCAAGCCCCCTACAAATAAAAAAAAAAAAAAATAAATAAATAAATAATATAATTAATAGTAGATCTAAAAGTGAAAATATGAAAACAGTAAATAAAATTTAAAAAAAAAACAAAAAAAAAATTTATAAAAACTACTTTAATTAGAAAATAATGAAATTAAAAACAAAACAAACAAGCAAAAAATTCCAAAAGTATTCCGAATAAATAATTCAATAAAACGAAAAGTAAACTTCATGAAAATAGAATAAAATAAATAAAAGCCAACTTTATAGAAATTTGAAAAAAAACTTTGCATTTATGTATAAACAAACCAAAAAAGAAAATCACAATAATTTCTTATTAAACGCTTCATTTCTCTATTATTTATCTTTCATTAATTACAAACGGCATAAAAGCATTTCAGAACAACAAAAAAGAAAAAACGTAAAGAGAATTAAATTTCGTCAACATTTGATTATATTTCTTAACATTACTTGAAGGGAAATGAAATGAAACGAAATGGAAAGGGAACGGGCCAATGTATTCGCGTTTTACGACGAATTTTGGTTAGTTGTCACCTCTCATCTCTCACCTCTCACCTAGCGGTCAAAAGTATATAAGTTTCGAACCAATATACTTGCTGCGACTTAATTGCTTATCCCCTTTAAAGTCCTAGCAAAATAAGGAACAAGAAGAAGCTATTTATTAGGGTAAAAATAGAACGAAAATCATAGTAGTTTTCTTGGATTGGAAACAAATACAACATTGATCTTTGTCTCGTTGTCATTGTGATGTAAGCCAATATTGCACGGTTGGACCTTAACCTATGTCATATTTTATCCCCCGAATTTGACGTAGTATAAATACTTTCAAAAGTCTTATTTTTTATTGTTTTGCCTCTCTTCAGATGATGCGGGCGTGTCATATTTCATATTTAACCAGTTGGTCCGGATTTCAAGCACTTACGTGTAACATTTAAACTTTTACGCAATGCAAACGCAATGCGACGAATAAGAGAATAAACGAACGGATGGAGGGACATGGACGGAATAGGGAGGAATATAATATTTCTAATAGCAGGATGAAGCTCTAAAGCTCTTCAGTAGATATCATCCGCAATTGTTTTATCCGCCCACATACTTATATGTATGCACGATCGAGACGATGTGACATGAAATCCAAATGCCAAAGTTTTAAGAACACCTAAGATTCCTGATGTATGGAAGACGAATCATCATTAATCGACAAGATCTGACCGTAGCACCCGAAAGATCCAAAAGATCAGTTCAGCTTCAGGGGTAGGATTATAGTCTTCATATAAAAATTTCAACACGAGACAAAAAAATAAAGGAGAAAAAAGTCGTCCAAAGTATTATTGCTTAAAAGGGATTTGCAATCCTTTATAAAACGCAAGGATAATTAATATACTTGAATTCTCGATATGGTGACGACGGTGACGGATATATATGGAAAAGTTACACAAACAGATAATAGAAACAATGAACCAAACACCCAAACAAACGAACAGTATTGCTGCTCAACTAACTAAGTAAACGTTGGAAACTTCCATATATAAAAAAAAAATATTGATAATAATAATAATAATAATAATAATAATAATAATAATAATAAAAGAAAAGAAAAGAAGAAAAACAACATGAAAATGAAGTAAGTAATGGAATCAATTAAAAAATAAAAAAAAAATAAAAAATAGTGAAAATCTCCCTTTAAGCCTTCCCCCTCTATCCCTCGATCCCGTCCCTAAACGCTATAGGAAATTAAATAGATCTTAAAATAAAATTTAGAAAATTGTTCAGTCTCTCAGCACAGTAAGTGAAACGTTAATAGAAAACATTTCAAAAGAGAAGAAAAAGGAAGAACAAAAGAATAAAAAAAATTAAAGATTCATGAAATATCGTAAAAGAATTACATACTAATATATGGAGAAAATGTTTTAATTAAATAATCTTACTTATACATATATATACATACATGCAAACACACACACATATATATATATATATATATATAAAACAAAAGTATTTTCTATTGAATAAAAACAAGGGATGTAAATAGTTGACAATACTTAACAAGATTTATGTAAAACAAAAACAACAACAAATAAAAAAGTTATCGTAAAACAAAACGAAACAAACAAACAAACAAGCAAACAAAAACAAAAAGAACGAATTGTTAGAAAGTAAAGAAGAAAACCATCAGACATTCACTTCACAATGATTACATATTAGATATATCTTTCTATCTTTCTCTCTCTCTCTATCTCTATCTCTCTCTCTCTCTCTCTACTAGTTACATAACTTTTAGACAATTTTTTTGTTACAAAAAAGAAAAGAAATTCTAAAGTAAATCTTTTGTTTTTTTCTAATTTTTAGAAAAAAAAAGTAAAAAACATTATTTCATTATAATTTTTGACGATCAACGTAACACACAAAAATCTTCACTATAGATTCATTCAAGATATTCACATATACATTGCTTTTATTCATTATGAACTTTGTTATGTGGCTTGTAGTAGTGTAATGAGCAAAAAAAATTGACACACGTTATCGGAACCATTTATTTAAAGGAACCTCCCATCAGGTAGAATAAGCTGAAGGTAAAGGGTCGATAACTGAACCCGATTAGTTTAAAAAATGCGTAATTAATTGTAGTTGTATCCGCTTACTTGACTTGACTTTGCCAGAAATCGTAAGATACAATTTTTGTGCTTCTCTAAACTAATCACGCCCATTTTCATGCTGAAGTTTTACAATAATACTGAAAATAGATTTTCATCCCTTGCGTATTGTCAACGAATTCCGCCCGTTTTCACATTTTATCTGCAATCATTGGCAAAGAATACATGGGCCACGTCTCAGCTCTCGATACCGACACTTGATGGCTCGCGGAAGCCTAACTCGATTCAGAATACTATGCTGAATAAATTAAAGGGTCTTCGGTACATATTTCTCGCGGTACTCTTATTAATGAAAAGACAAGCATCCGTTATGAATGTACTCTAGTAGTGAGCGGGCAGTGATTTTCATCGCAACAAAGGCTGACTTAAGAAGGGTACGCATGAGCTATGCGTACCTCAAATTTTATTGATTGAAGCAACCGATAATAGCCGGTAATTTTTCAAGTCTCAATTATGCGGGTCGCAGAACCAAGTGCATAATGTAGCATGCAGCGGTAGCGGTAGCTGCATTTATTCATTAATTTACTTAATGAACGGTACGAAAAAAATGAAAAGAAAAGAAAAAATTAATCCATCTAATCGCTGAGGTATACTCGCCGAGGTAACTACAGTTTTTCGACTGTTGTGAATATCTTGAGAGAAAGATGACCGAACAGTCATCTTACAAAATCGATAAAGTTCGATACGTCGTCACTTACATGCAGCACACAATTCATTCATTTAGACGAAAGAAATCAATTATCTAGAAAAACAAATGAAAAAAAAAAACAAAGACAGCAAAAACAATTTATGACAATACAACAAACAATTTAAAAGAAAAATACTAAAACAAAACAAAAATAATTTTTCAAAATAAAATGTTTTTCTTATATTTCTTTACTGATTTTTCACTCTAAACCGTAAACCGTAAACCGTAAACAGAAAACAGAAACATTAACAAAGTTAATAAAAACATTTTTCTACTCGCTTATACTTTTTTTATAAATGAAAATTTAACAAAATTTAGAGAAGAAGAAAAAAAACAAAAAAAAGGGGAAAAGAAATGTAAAAATTTTAATTAAAAAAAAAAAAAAACAAGAAGAAAAATACCGACAAAAACTATATATAAATAAATAAAAATATATAATAAAAAAAAAATAAAAAATAAAACACAAAAAAAGTTTAAAAAGACCGACAACTGCTTGAGAAATTAGAACTTCCCGCCGTTATAGAAAAAGAAAATTGTGTAAAAAGAGAAAGAAAAGTTAATTCAAAAAGGAAATATTATATAAATTGAAAAAACAAAAAAAAAGAACTAAAAAACAACAACAACAATGAAATCAGCTTCTAATACAATGTAACAACGAAAAGTATTTTCTGAAATCGTTTCACCAAAAATTTATATTAAACTTAACAAAAAATGTTATAAACCATTCCAGCGCATAACACATAACTGAGTCCTTTTTTTTTTTTTTTGAGCCACCCGGCTACCCATCTCTCTTTTCTCCTACCACGGACACGTGGACGGAAAAATTAATTCATGGACACTTACATGCATGCATCTTGTATCAAAAGTTTAATTTTCCTGTTAGATCCGTGAATGTGGTTAAGTCCTTTAAGTCTGAAGTTAGGTGTACATCTTTCATTCATGTCAGAGAGCCTCCCGACCCTCAACTCGGCCACCCATCTCTCTTCTCTCCTACCATTGACACATGGACGGACACTTACATGTATGCATTTTGTATCAAAACTTCAATTTTCTTCTTAGATCCGTGAATGTGTTTAACTCCTTCAAGTCATTCATATCAGAGATCAGGAGATCTGTGCCTTTTCGTATAAACAACACTGTCGTATGTCACCATTTTTTTTTTTTTTTTTTTTTTTTTTAAATATAATCATGTAACTAATGCGTGTTAAAATATTCAGAGCATATTCGAGTAAAAAATTTACTTTGAATTTTTCTTTTCAAGTGTTAAAAGAACAGAACAGAAGAGGTAGTTAAGTCCGCAGGCTGATGTTTTTTAAGTAAACTGCAACTGTAACGTTGAAAATGCATTATCTTCACCTTGGCGTTCTTATTTAAGCCGAACTAAACTTAAAACAGATAAGTGAAACTCCTAATTATCGAGCAATTACAGCGAACGCGCGTTGCGCGTCGTCCCAGTTTTTTGATATACCTACGAAGGTAGATGTATCGTCAAATCTATTGCGATTATGCGGAAAACAAATATCTACTCTTCTTGTACCAGAGAGAGAAAACAGGTTTTTATTATTTATTGGACCTTCCAATGGCAAGTTACAAGATGTTGCAAGTTTCAGCGTGGAACTGCATACTCAGATGTATTCGCGTATATTTTAAATTTACTTCGCATTCTTTTTATTCTTGTGGAAATTTTTTCCAGTAATTACTGAGGAATTACTTGTTTAGCGTGCCGTGTGAAAAAGATTTTCATTGGCCATAAGCCTATTAAAGTTATTTCAATCATCACACTATATAAGCACGAATTGTTTTGCATCCAAGCAAGTTCGTCTAGCTAGTCCGTCTAATTAGAAAACTAATTGGATTAGACAAAAATGAACTGAATTAGCTGGAAAATAGCTCTGGCTGATTACGGAAGGGCTAGATTAAGTTAGGAAGTACTTAAATTAGCTCGAGAAAGCAGGTGGTATTGACTAGAAGCTAGCAGTTAGACTAATTAGAAGATAAAGTGGCTATGAAGTACAGGGCTGGCTGGAAAGAAAAAAAGATTAACCCTGAAGTAACTGGACTTGCGAAGACGTGGTTAGAGACATAGGGTGAAGAACGGATAAACTAGTTAGACTAGGAGATAATTAAACTATTTGGAATGCGAGTGAACTCGTTACGAAATACCTCGGCCAGCTAGAAAGTATTTAGACTCTTTAAAAAGTAATTTGACAGGGAATAAGGCGAAGACAAGACTGGCTGGTAAATAACTACAAGAAATGAGAAGTAGTTGGTCTTGGGACGGCGGTAGCCAACCGGTCAGAAGGACAAGTTAGCTATGAAAGAACTGCTTGACTAGAAAAAACTGAGACCTAGACCTAGATCTACAAAGCAGTTAATTCGGATGAGTGGCTACACAGGTTAACTAGAAGATAACTAAACTAAAGAAAAAGGAACTTACTAGTGGATAAATTTGTGGATTGCGGCGAGAAGCTGATATTTAGAGAAAGGACGTCCAGCAGGGCTTGTTGACAAGTATTTCAGTATGGACAGGAATAAATTGAATTTTTGAATCTGCACTTCACTTTATTACGTATATAATAGTTGGACGTACACACACACACACACACACACACACACCCACACACATATATAAACACAAAGGGGATGCGTATTAATAGGCCAAAGAATGAAACGTGTAAACAAACTTTCAGGGGACAATAATTAGTAAATTCAAATGCTCTATCATATTATCGGACGGATGGACCAAATATATCTGTACGTATTTTGCGAGTCTTTGGCTCAAGATTACATACACTTTCTGCGTTTGTTTAGGTGTATTACAGCGGATTCAACGAAATATTATTTTTTACTTTTTATTGTTTCTTGCGACTCTTAGCTTAATGCCGAACTATTTCAAAATTAAATATACTTGTGAACTTCTTATCCAAAAAAAAAAAAAAAAACAAACACATTGTTTAGAAAATTAGAGATCTCCAGAGAACAATGACCAAATCCATATACATAATATTAGAGCGAAATTTCAACAAAATATTTAAAACTTTCCCAAAAGAATTTTTCAAATGAATAAAAATTTTTCAAAAAATTAAATAAAAGTAAATAAATATATAAACAAAAAATTAAAAGCAAATAAATTATTTTAATAAACATCAAAATGAGTTTTGCGTCTTTTAAATTCGAACAACAAGAGCAACAAAAAATGGCAAAGGAAATGTTGAAAAAATTTACAGGTATTTACTAACGAAATAAACATAAATTTTTTAAATAAAATAATTAAATAAAGTATCGAAGATAGCCAGTTATAATTAAGAGAAAAAAGTTTAAACAATTTCAGACAACAAATTATAAAGAAAAATACAATAAAAATTTCCTTGATAAAATTAAGAAGAAGAAACAAAAAAAAATAAATAAATAAATAAAAAAATAAAAGTAAAAAAAAATAATAAAACTAAAACTCTTAAACGTTAAAATGAATTAAAAAAAAAAATATAAATGAAAAATTTCTGACTTCGGTAATGAGAAGTTATATATATATATATATATATATATATATATATATATATAGAAGAAGTATATATATATGTATATATATAGAGGTATATATATATATATATTTCTTTTCTTTTTATGTGCGTACACTTTTATTTGTTGAGAATAAGTAAGAAAATTATATTCGCCTTGGGGTGTGCCTTGGATACCCACCACGTCAAGCTAATGCATAAAATTTCCATAGCATTTCTTCGGAACCATTTTACCCCGTAGCTCTTATATCATCCCGGAACATTTTTTATAACAGAAGTTGAACACGTTTTCTTCTGCGATTTGCCAATATTTTCAATTCCTTTTCTCGATTGTATTGTGAATTTCTTTCTTCAGATCTAATCTGATTCATCCAGCAACAATAACAACAACAAATAACTGACAAACGAAAGAATAAGTAGATAGATGAGTATGGGTATGAGATGGAACCAGGCGAGATAAATAACAGGTAGCAATATAGAAAGGGGGAGGACAGGTGAATGGATCCAAAGAAAGTGGTGCAAGAACGAACAAACGAACGAACGAACGAACGAACGAACATATAGCAGTACGAACAAAGATGATCATAATTGACCTGAAATTTTTACTCTAAACTAACCGAGAATACATATACACTTCACTGAGTCTTTGATGCATGTTATGTTGGATGACTGTTTAAACGAAATCGCAGAACTAGTATAACCTCATCCTCATAGGTAGTGAATATAAATGATACAGTTTTTTTCTTTCTTTTGATACATTTACTCTCAAACTTTCTTTCTTCTTCTTCTCTTTTCGCTTTTAAATGAAATTTTCATAAATTATTTCCTCATCTCATGTGAAAATTCTTCTTCTTTTAAACGCTTTTAAACCTTGTAACTTTGTTGCAAAATTTTTATAAATTAATTTCTTAACAGATGCCTAAAGAAAGGAGCAAAAAAAAAAAAAAAAAGAAAAAAAGAAAACTAAAAACCAATTAGTAAACGAAATTATTCAACCGCAATCAATATAATTATTATTGAAACAAAAGAAGAAAAATAAAAGAAAACAAAAAATAGGATTTGGATCAAAATTTAAACCAACACAGTAAAGATGAATAAAACGATATTAAAACATAGTGTGGGGCAGTTAATAACATAAATAAACAAAACTATTTAAACGAAAAGGAATAAAAAAATTTTATAAAAAAATGAAGACTAGTTTACAAACATTTATAGTAAATATTGAATATGTTCGAGTTAAATCGAACTATGTTATGGCCACCACCACCACCACCACCACCACCACCACCACTACCACCACCATCACCATTTTTCAAAAAAAAAAAAGAAACAAAACTAATATATTTGATCTTCGCGGAATGTTAGGGCCTGACACTTGCCGCTTACTAGTAAATATTTCTTCGGCAATGATAAGGGGGGGGGGGGGGGGGCGGCATGTAAACCAATGTCTAACATATAATATAATTAAGAAAAAAATTCGCTACATGTCCGATCAAAATTGCCTGCTTTCCTGAACGGTCCCTGGAACTGGACTCTTCTCTATATAAAATGATATGCAATTTTATTATAATTGATATATCGTCCAAAGGGTACACTTGAGCACACACGAAAGAAATTATGAAATAATGTACAAGTATGTTACCCGCCGGGGTGGTGGGACCATAATAATAAATGAAATGAAAAATCATAATTTTAACGTTAGAAAGTTTAATATAATTATTGTGAAATTATTCAAATGTTTACCAGTTTTCGATATATTGTGTATAATTAACTTTAAAATATAAAACCTAAAAAGATTTAGAAAAACAAAAACAAAACAAAAATAATCCAAATATTCTCTGATTTTATATTTACTTAACTACTTATATATATATTATATATATATATATATATATATATATATATAATATATATAGAATATATATATAGAAAATATACAAACTTCTCTTTAGAAACCTTTTTTCCGTTTATTAAAAAAAAAAAATTTAAAAATAATCTTATGTAGAATGAAATACAAAACAAAAAAAAAAAAAAAATAATGAAAAATGAAAGATGAGAGAAAGGACAATTAAACACATATTGAAGAGCATTTAGTCAGAAACAATTATTAAATTAAATGTAAAACACAATAAACTAAATTTAAATATAAAGCTAAATAAATATAATAAATATTTAAATAGTTATATTTACATTTAGGTATATATACGTTATACAGTCTGATCAAA
>CCAG010006678.1:0-20552 GCA_001077435.1 Glossina morsitans morsitans | reverse complement strand
AAAAAAAAAAAAAAAAAAAAAAAAAAAAAAAAAAAAAAAATAAATAAATAAATAAATAAATAAATAAAAAAATAAATACAAAATAAATAAATAAAAAATATCTGGAATTAGTTAATTAAAGAGCGGACTGTGTAATAAGCGGTAAAAGTTTTGCGTCTTTTTTAAATGTAATCTACTCGTGATTGATACGTTGTTTTTATTTTCACAATACTTGGGCATGCAATTCGATCTTGGAATCATTTTCATTTCCACTTCACACTCCCAGCGCCGTTCAGAACAATAAGTGAAATAAGTGCGAAAGCTTTAATCCTAAACTCTTAATGTCTTATCATTAAACTTATATCGATCGGGTCATTATTTTAAGCATTGAGAAATCCTTTTCTTATTAACATCTTTCTGATACGTTTTCCCCACTTGACAAGTCATGTCATGCAACTGCTGATTTCCACTAACATCCTCATAATGCTTAGGATTTAGAAAATTTTTCTTTTCTTTCTTTTCAACGGCTTTTGTCTCCGAAATTCGTCGTAGAACGAGAGACTATGTAGTCAGTCATATGTAAAAATTGTTCTCTTCTTCTTTTCAACAAGAATAGCCAAGTTTGCGGCAAGTTAAGAAATGCGAACAGTGGTAGCTAAGAATTCAAGCTTCGATTGAAATCGGAGAGTTCTATTCATGGATTCCGTGGATATAATGAAATGTATCGAGAATGAAAAAAGAAAAAAATCGACAAATAGTAAAATTAAATGAAAAAACAAATAAGAAAAGTATATTCGTCTTGGAACAAATATCTATTAATTACCCACCCATTGGATCCATTTGATTCAACGATGATGTTAAGCTAACCTACGGATGAACTATATATACCGTGTGACTGCCAAATAAAATTGCACGATTATGTCATTTTCTAATAACGAAAGTCAAATAGGCGAGCGGAACGAATAAGGCGAAATTGAAAATGATTCTTAAATCGAAAGGCGTGAATCGAGGCTATAACTGAAACTCTACTTAACTCATTAATTCGTGAGGAAACAATAAAATAAAGCTAACTCTTTATTTAATCAACTCCTTGTACTATTGTATATGTTCAATTTGCTGTGTATGTATGTGTGTGCGAATACGCGCGTGTATGTGTGTGTGTGTGTGTGTGTGTGAATGGATGGATGTGTATGCATATGTGCATGCATGTGTGTATGTATTTATGTGTATGTGGGTGTATGCGTACGTTTTGCACATTTATTTATATATCCTTAACAGTGTAATAATAATTATGCTCAGAGTGCTTAATTTATCATAAAGGATTCTATTGAGCATTATTTTTCAATTTAATATTCACTTCACACATAGATTGTCATCATTATTATTATGATTATTATTATTATTATTATTTATGTTATCATTATTAACGTTATTCTTATTATTTGTACATTATTATTATTATTATTCTTATTATTTGTACATTATTATTATTATTCTTATTATTTGTACATTATTATTATTATTATTATTATTTGTACATTATTATTATTATTATTATTATTACTATTATTATTATTATTATTCTTATTATTTGTACATTATTATTATTATTCTTATTATTTGTACATTATTATTATTATTATTATTACTACTATTATTATTATTATTATTTGTACATTATTATTATTCTTATTATTTGTACATTATTATTATTATTCTTATTATTTGTACATTATTATTATTATTATTATTACTACTATTATTATTATTATTATTACTATTATTATTATTATTATTATTATTATTATTATTATTATTATTATTATTATTATTAATAAATATAATTATAGAATGAAAGATACAATTATTACAAAAGATGAAAGAAAAATACAACAATAATAATATTGCGCGAATTGATCTTTAAAATGAAAAAAAGAAGGAAGAAAAAAAAATTCTTGCCATTTAAAGTATTGTAATAAATGGTTAAAATAATTTTAAATAAAAGAGAAGAATAAAATCTATGCTTAGCTTTGTGTTAATTAGCTGTTAAATGTGTAAAAGTGGAAACAAAATTTAATTACAATAACAAAAACAAAAACAAAAACCAAAACCAAAACGGTAAGAACGAGAAGAAAACTGTACCACACATTGTATTAATCTGTGCAAGAAGCAAAACTAATAATAATAAATAATAATGAAAATGAGAATGAAAATGAAAATGAGAATGAAAATGAGAATGAAAATGAAGCATAATTATTATACATAATATAGAACCAAAGCAAAAATTAATGGTATACTAACTAAAACCGATTATATTAATAAATAATGAAATCGATCATATAACAAATGGACAAATTATACGAAAAGAAATATGAAAAATAAATAAAAAAAAAAAAGAAAAAAAAACAAAACTAAATATGATTTTTTTAATTGATAAGGAAGAGAAAGAACATGTAGACAAAGTGTCCATCTGTTCAGTGACACTAGGAGTGAATGATTGTGTCTCTTATTTACTTTACCCCCTCTGTCCACTACGGTATCCAATACATTTCATGCAAAGTTTTTTTAATTAGAATCTTATTAATTAGTGCTGTCCGAAGACATTTATGTGTATAAGTGCATGCCAGTAATCATTTCCTTTGATGGCAATCGTTTCCCATGCACATACACAGCAGAATCTTGTGATATGAGAACAGAGTTAAAAGAATCAATCAAAATCCAAATGAAAATCATATAACTCGTCGGCATTTGGTTTTTGAATGATTACTTTCCAAAAACAAAGAAGAAAAAACCATTTTTCAATATCATCGAAAGTGATATCATAAGCGAAATAATACCATTGTGTCTGGAAAGGAATATCCATTTTATTTTTTCTTTTTTCATAAGTCTCAAATAATATCTCTTCGTAACAGTTGGGTCTGGCGGATGGAATTTCTAGTGCACGGCATTACGATAATCGGAGAAAACTGTTAACATTACATTGATTTTTCAGCGACTTTGACGCGTTTTTTCGATCTCGGCTCAACTTTTGCACTCGCTCGGCTCGCTCATTTCATGCCTTCATTCGTTTCATGAGCGATCGATAGTTTCGTGATCAACAAAATCTCATATATTTTAAAGATCGGAAAAAATACTTTTTCTTTCAGACAAAACTAAGCGCATATAATGTAGTACAGTATACTATATATTATAGTATTATATATTATAGTATACTATATATATATATTATAGTATAGTATACTATAGTATAATATAATTTAGTATAGTAATATAATTTAGTATAGTTACTCTTGTGTTGTATAATGGAGTGTAGTATACTATTACACTATACTATAAAAGATAGATAGATAGATAATAGTTTAGTATGGTAGATAGATAGTATAGCATAGTATATGTAATGTAAATCTGTCTTTCGGAATTTTACGTTTTTATTCAGCTCCTTTTGAGATTAAGTGTTTACAACTGAATTGTAATTTTTATTATTGTATAGGTTTTATTTACAATTCTTAGGAGATTTATGTACAAATTATTTACAGAAATTTATATATACAACGCTTTACTTCACGTTCTTGTCATGTCCATTTGAATATTGTAATTCAACTTTCTTAACTCGACTCTCTCGACTAGCTTTAGCTTTTGCAAATATGCTGCTTATATAACTTTCTGCAAGCATATTTCCATTCCCTAAATTCGTCGCCACCTTTTTAATCCAATTGTTGTTAATCGTTTCGCCAGTCGCAAGTTAAATAACGTAGACAACAAGCCATGAATGTGTGCTTGGTTTTCCCCTTTCTCTAGAATTTCGTTTTCCGTCCCTCTGTCATGATTCGTGTCGGCAGCAGCCGAAATAAGTGTTGCAAACAAACACAGATATCAAGGCGAAGCGGAGAATTAAAAGTCCTAAGAGCAGTCATCCTAAGCAATAGCAAGGGAAGAACAAAAACAAAGCAAACCAATAGTAAAGGCAACGATTGTGTTAATATGCGCTACACTGTAAGGTAACATACAATATGTGCTTAGGAGTAAATTTAAAACAAACAATAAAAAAAATCCGACAACTAAGAATAATTCTCCGTAATAAGATATCACGTCACAACAACAACAATGTTCATGATTACAAATCTTTAAAAGAATTGGAATTCAAATTCGAAAATTTGTCAATAAACATAAAATTTTGATAATAATATCGGATAAAAAAAAGGATGATGTGATTAGAATGCTCAACGATGTTGCAATGCAAGCTACATGGATTGGATTGGATGCAGTGATGACGGCAATGCGTTTAAAATTCCACCACAACAATAATCAATAAATAAATCAAATGAAACAAAAATTTAAATATATCAAAAGTAGGAGCGGGGGGGCAAGTGAGCAAATATTTGCAGTGAACGCTACGAGTGAGAAATTAGAATTAGGTGTAAACTGCGGTCTGCAGCACAGCAGACAGTATATATTATTGAGTAAGATGGGAGTTTGATCCGGAGAATAGCCTCATTGTCAACAGCATATCAGCTGGCTATGCGGTCAAACCTCTCATCGAATCAAACGGCTATGTGGCGTGAAATCTGGATAGAAATGGCCACGCCTCAATGCAGTTCGAAATTTCACTCACAAAACGAAAATTTTGCGCCAGAATAAAGGGCAAGTATGCCCAAGTATTTTAGTGGACTTACTAAGCAATCGTCAACAGCAGTTAGCAGAAAAGACACATTTGGCCAGTCATCCAAAAAAATGAACCGCATACGGTACCAATTTTGATGAGCTCTTTAGCACTAAAATGAGGAGCTCTAAAGTAAGGATTTGAACGTCATTGCTGAAACATATACCACTTTGGTGGATACTGAAGTACTCCCGCGAAAGGGTGTGTGGTAAAATTGATATTTTTTTTTCGATATATTGTGAAGTGTTTACGCTGGTGGTGTGTTATGACCTATTCCAAGTTACTACAGACAAAACTTTTTTGAATATTAATACAGGTATAGAGGTGTAAGGACATTTTTTTATTACAAATTAGTATCCTTATGAGGTTGCTGCCTTTAGATACTATGTGTTTGACATAATCACTCATATTGTGAGACAAGTTTCTGTCTAGAAATTTGACGGGTTATCGGGCATACCGACTAGGGACGTTGTTGAAAGATGAACAGATATTTTTCGTACAGGCTATGCATTACTTTTGAGCCTTAACAACTTCATGGGAACACCTTCGTAGTAGGATAGGGCAACTTTTTCTTTTCAGATCAATTAATCGAGGAATTTTTGTACTGGATTTCACCTGTCTATCTTCATATTTGTAACTGCGGCAATTCGAGAAAAAGAAGGATATAAAAATGATCCCTTTTTGATAGAAATAGATTTGAGAGAATCTGATATGTCATTCCTTGCGGATTGCCGTGCGCTGTACACGTGATTTCTTCAATCGGAGAATATATTCAGAATATTTCTCGCTCGCGAATACTTCTGGATGTTTGTTGTAAATCTTACGACGAAGGTCATCGTATATATGATCATGTTTTCAACTGCTGTAGCTAGTGTGACTCTAATGTCAGAGTATCTTTCAAGAAGTTGTTTATTAAAAATTAAAACACCTACGACCAATTTCAATAGATATTAACTCTAATTATACAGTAAATACTGAAAAGTTTGTGGAATTTTCGATGCGAACTAAATTACGTGGTAAAAAAGACCTCGAACTTTAGAAAATGCAATGTCGGGAAGTTCTGAAATGTTCGTTGTCATAGCAAGAGGTAATAATTTCAATTTTGCAACCGCAACTAAGTGACAAGATCTTCCAATAACTTACTCAAAATAAGAGGCAGTAAAATCTTAGGGACTTTTCGAATTTCTTTTCCCAATAATGGTGACTGTAAAATGGCTGCTAATAAGCAGCCATTTGACTGCTTACTCTTTCATTATGATTACTTGTATGGGCAAAGGTTCTATTGAACTATTATATCGTATCGTAACGCAGGTACGCTCTGTGGTGTACGCATAAGCTATATATATACAAAGAAAACCAAACATAATTTGTTTTCTTTTCATAGTTTATTTCGCCCCAAATCCTTGAATCAGTGAAGAAATTTTGTTACATTAGAGGAATAATTTATCTTTATTTAAAGTATTTTTAATATATTTTGTTTGGAGTAGGAGCGATACGAGGGCCAAAGTGCTTAACGCTAATAGTGTTGCGAACGAGAATTCTGAATGTTCGCGATGCATGATGGAAGAGATTACTCATGTGCATAGGCGATGTACTTACTGTAACCTATATACTAACCTGGTGTTTCAACATCGTTTGCAAATTCGGTCAAATCGGACGACGGGCAAGCCCATAGTGTAGCAAAAAAGAAAAAAATAAAGAAAATATTTTGCACGTTACTTATAACGCACACTATATACAAAGATAAAAATTTGCACGTATATTCTACGAGTGGTTCTCTAGTTCCTGTACAATAATGGAAAATATCGGCCGCGCCTATTTAATATTATATTGTTGCAAGTTCATTCTCCTGTCAAGACGTTTGCAGCACTCAGAAAGTACCTCAGCTTCAGAGTAGCTGTACAGTGTACATCTTATTGGTGAGTAACGAATTGCGAATAGTACCTTCAGACATGTTTATTGTTCACCTAAAAAAGATCTGCAAGAATCTAATAGGAAAATATTTCACTTTTTGTTCAATAATTATTTGTTTTGTCGTGCTTTTGTTTGTCAATTTTTTATTTTGCTTCAGCTGTTTGCAAGTAAAAAATTTTATTTGGAATTGCCTTTGGTTTTCAAGCGTTTACAGTGCTTTTCTCTCACAAATGCAACTCTGGACAAGCAATGCCAACTCAGAACAATCAATACTAACACCAATCATAAGCTCTTTTGCACTTTCCTTAATTTAACGACAATTATGAGAGAGCGTATTTGACAGTTGTTGTGCTTACGTGATCCCAAAAAACCGATAGTAATCAACCAGTGCTGAACGATATCACGTACGTAATTCCAAATTAGTCGAACAGAGAAAATATAACCTTACTTTCAGATAGGTAATTACCATCCAGTTATTTTGCAGATTTGTTTTGTTTTAACATGGAGAGGAAAAATTTTTTTTTTAATTGCCAAAGCGAATTTCTCTCTTACTCCTGTATTTGTTTATGTAACAAAGTCAACGTTTTATCAATAGAGGTAATATTTCGCATCCGCTATTCAATGAAACTTTTCATTTTTTTTCTATTCACTTTTCTTAATTTTGTAAAGTTTTGATTTCATATATACACCCATATATACATATATATATAAATATATATGATGCCAATCAACAGCGTGTGACAGGATCTAACTTTATCTGAACATTCGCGTACCTGCGATCCAATTTTTATGTTACAAGAAAGTTTCGCACACACTGCCAATAATAAAGCCTCGCTTGGTCATGAACGTCAAATATTTTTCATAGTGTATTTTATTCAAGACATCTTCAAAATATACATATACGTTATATTCTGAAAAATTCCTCCTTGCGAGTTTTGAAAAAGTACAGACATTTTTTGTGAATATAAAGATAACATTGGAAAGGGAAGCACATGTAAACTTCGTAGCAAAAAATCCGTTTGTTGTTTTTTTATACGTCTATCAGCGCAATTTAAGGGATAATCCGGTCCTAACAATGCGACAGACGACCCTATGTCGAAAAGCAGTCTAGATATGGCGGGAAATGTTGAACTTTGAAAAACTTATACATATACATAATCACTTGACTTAAGCTAAAGACACACATCAAATCTATGCTTAATACAGTTATTTGAGGCTTTTTTTTATACCCACCACTGTAAGATGGGGGGTATATTCATTTTGTTTTTTTTCCATAATATATGTGAAACCCAACAGCGCGATCAGCGTGAAGTCCTGAGTTGATTTACCCATGTGTGTCCGACCGTACTTTAATGTGGTGTGTGTTGTTGGCAGTCTCTTGGCCGCAAAAATGAAGATATCGACTTCGAATTTGGTAGAAACACTGGAAGCTTCTGCACGCAGTTTGGTATTGAAAATGGGTCAAATTGGTCAGAGCAGAAGCGCGCGTACCGTAAACTGAATGCAACTCAATTTTTTTAGCAAAATTTTTTTTAGGTTTAATGCTTATTTACCATAAGGCAAACAACACCGAATGTTTAAAACTATTTTGTAAACTTCTCAAATGAAGATATATAATCTGCATAAAAATGGGTTCGTTTTAAAATGAGTATGGTAGACAACACGACCTTGTAGATTATTTCTTCTTAATAATACCATCGATATGGGTATCAAATAAAAGAACTTGGAGAGTAGAATGCATACAGCATAGTGGTGGGTATGCGAGATTTGGCCCCCGCCGAATAAAACTTTCTTACTTGTTTTTTGTTTTTAAGATTTTAATATAACAACTTATGTTCACCAAACCATAGTTCGATATGATGAGGATTCAAATTCGAACCTCTCAGCATTTTGTACTGATTATAAAGTTTGAATAAATGTTTTTTATTTTGCTCTTTCTACTTCCGGTTCTTGTTCTTCGAAAAGAGACACAGTTAAGGAGGTAGACTACTGTACGTTTTTCAAAAAATCGATTTGTTTAGAACACGTTGAAAAAATTTCATTACGAACAATAAATGATTTTCTTGACATTTCGGAGTTTTCCGTAAGCAAAAAGTCTTGGACATAGCAACTGACATTACTGTGTGCGATTTTGAATGACGGCATAACTACTATTCTAAAAATGATTACACTTTAAGAGATGAATATCGTTATCCAAGTTCTGCTAAACGGATCAAGAAGGCTGAGCTGTCTTTGACAAATGCTGCGAAAGAGGCAGGTTGTTACCTAAGGTTCTTTTAGAAAAGAGAAAGACAAGGAATATTTGAACTTGGAAGGACAGCTCATTCGAAGTTTTCACTGTGCGTTGCAAACAACGCGCTATAGTGAAAGAAGAAAAAAGCGCATTTTTTGGGCCGACAAAATTCACTTTTTCACTCGAAACGCTCATCACTTGCACAAAAATCAATCAATTAAAAAATCTCTACATGTTTCACGGGATGTAGATATGCAGATAAAATGTTTTTTCCTTTAAATTGACATTTGGACCACTTATGCTGCTTGGCATAGAGCCCCTTGAGCTAAAAGTCTCGTCAAAGAAGAGTGGTGATGTTGCCATTTTTTAACAATTTTCAAAAACAATATCTTTTTCGCTTAATAACTTTCTCAAATATTATTATTCTGCTAGTTTTTTCTCCATCCAAGCAAAGTTTCCAAAGAAACTGTTTGTTTTTATGCTATTTACCTCCTTAAACAGGATTATGAACAGGTTTCTTAAAGTTTCCGTGACCTAGAGCTCTCAGCTTAGAGGGAACAGTTCATTTCGAAAGTCAAGTCGTACGTTTCGAATTGAATTAAAACTTTTAGAAATGCCAGCGTAAGAAGAAAGAGATGTACTTCACCCAGATATCGAGCATATATATATATTGTTTATATATTATCCATATTTATTATTCATTATCATAGTCAATGTCAACGTAGTTTTTTTCTACGTATATATGTGTAGCAACGTCCCCACCACTTCCTAGGTAATCCACCGCGAAAGCAAATTGTCTCTTAATTCTCCTCGCCAGTTAGTCGTTCAAAAAACATCATAGTTGTCTTCCCAGCTTGAGCTTGCATTGAAAAATTGCGAACAAAGAACTTTCATAGACAGTAATCGTGCCAGGAGATGCTTTGTAGTTTAGGTTTATTCCAGCTAGAACAGACCCTTGCTAAGGATTTAATCTGCTCATGAAACACTCACCGCTTCCTTTGGCCTCTGCGTATACGTGTGACATCGTCAACTTGCTACAAAGCTTAAAATTTACCTTGTTCAAGGTGACGATGTCATCTTTTGACAAAATGTCTCGAAAAAGACGCAAGTGTTTCTGACACATATTTGATGCGATGGCTATAATCGTGCAGTGCATGAATTTTTGCTCCTTTGAATTCAAGAAAATGCTGCTCAAAGAATTACATATAATCGCATCTTGATTGCGGGCCTTTACATTAAACCCCATATAATGGGCGAAATATAAGTTTTCCTTCAGTAATATCCACAATTTTGACGCTTTTAAGGAGTGAGGGGAAACAAAGGCCAATTTCAGTTTGCCGATCCCCGCTGTCAAAATCTACAAATTCATCAACGAGACATGACTTTCGTTGAACTTGATTTAACAGTTGAGCACTTTCACTGAAACATAAATTGCACGGCTATGTATGCACCAGACACCAAAGGGCAAGTGATCATATTATGGAACATAAGAAACGAGAATAAGAAGAACGAAAATGAAAAATATAGTGCGCAAAGCCACTCTTTCATATCTAGCAAAGCTTTCATTTCGAATAAAAAATATTTTGATGCGCTCGAGTAAAAAAGGAAAGCTCAACAAACACTTTAGCTAATTGTTGTTTGCTTAAGGCACTTAGATAATAATCTTTTGCTTTATATTAGAAGTGACCTCGCACTTTCTCTTTATATCGTAGACAGACTTTCCTGTCTAACAAGCCCATAGTTTTCGCACCACTTAGTATACTTTGTAGATATGTAAATAATAAAAAAAACTATCACATCCTCGATTACCGACAGAGGGTATAAAAAATTTGAAAAAATTTCAGCAGCAGACAGATAAAATTCTTATTTATTATATATTTGTCGATACCCGATCGAGCAGACCGTAAATTGTGCTTCACTACATCATATGTATGTATGTGTCATATATATAATAGCAAAAGATTCAGGTAGTATTATATGAAATTTTAAATATCAAAAATAGTTAGTTGGTGGACTTTGGTACCGTTCCCATATAAAGCGGGCAGCTGTGAGATGTATGGTTTTACATGGAAACAAGATTCAAGGTTTTTTTTTGCGCATTTTATTAGGGAATTAGAGAAATAAAGGGATGTCTTAGATGAGGCGATGATTGGCGTAACATCGGCAAAGGTGGGTATTTCCCGACTGTAATGATAATGAATTTTAAAAATGTTGCACATTGATAATTGAATTAAATAAACTGTAACGGGATGTGCAGATTATATTTTTAGTATAGTAAAGCGAAACGTTCGACAAAGGCTTATGTAAGATCAGTTTTCGCGATAAAATATTTAAGTTTCCCAATCGCCAACAGAGAGTCACGATCTTTATTCGATTGCGATTTGATGGCAACTATTTGAAGCAAAGATTGTGTGAAAATTGTGTGTTTAAACGTAAGGATGAACTTTGAGAAGGCATCAAGGCACTCTTCCATTCTATTCTATAATGCAGAATAACTTTTCAGAAATATAGCGAACGCATTCACCGCCTACCATACGATAGTATATAATGCAGGTCAAGAGATTGGATTACGAGTCGTAAGTAATAAAGAGAAAATAGTTTACTTTTAACTATCATCTTAGTTGATTTTAATCTTCTCAAGATGAAAGTATTGCGCTGGTCCTGTGGCCCAAGGATTGATATTGATGTTGATTTTCTTCTTTTTTTTCTTTTTGATATGTTAAAAGTAAATAGATTAGGCCTGTTAGCAACTAAGCCATTATATCCACGTATATGTGGTGAGTTTTTAATATCGGTTGTTCTTTTGGGTTTACAGTCGATAGGGACAGCAAAGATGATAAGCTTTGGTGTCCACGTGACTATTTTTGAGTAGAAATTATTAATGTTATAGTAGTGCATTCAAATACTGTCCATTTTGGAGTTTAGTCCAGACGATTAATATCAAGCCATGGCTGTATAGAACTCTTGTTTTGATGCCGGTAGTCAGCTGCTTGAGGTGGAAGATGCTCAGCTAACTCTTTTGCGTGACATTTTTCACATGCATGAGATGATGTCGAGGTTTAAAGTTCATGAAAGAGTGGTTATTGTAGAGGAGACGATCTTCATTCAGTCTTGCATGACATTACTTCAAATTGGACGGACGGACGGAGCAGAAGAAAGGATAACAGACCCCATAAAGTATATATATTCGTGATCAGCACCAAGTTCTAAAAGGATCGATCCGTCTGTCCATCCGTCCATCGGTGTAATGTCTGCTGTCAACATTCTTCTCGAAGCTCTCGACTTCAAATTTGGCAGAAGCATTGGAAGTTCTTAAACACAAGGTGGTATCGAAAATCGTCCAAATCGGCCAAAGGGCAGGGTCACAGCCACGCAAACTGAGAGCATATCTGTTTTTCAAAAAGAATGAATAAATGATTTTTTGCTCATTACTTATGAACTACGACAGATAAATGTACAAACGTTTGAGCGCATATGTAATGGGCGAGACTGTGGCATCTGTACAAAAATGGAAAAAATTGACCACGCCTACCCAATATTGCAGTTTATCAAAATTTAATTTTTTTTTTTATTCAATGCTTTTATAAGGCGCAGAAACAAGCTTCAAAACCTCTATAAAGTCTGCAAATTTTTGACCAATTTCAAATTTAGAATGCCCCTAAACATGTCCGTCTGTTCGTCCGTCCATCTGTCTGTCAGCCTATCTGCGTAATATTTGTGGTAAAGATGCTTCCGTCAGCGAAAATGTAGATATCGCCTACAAATTTGCAAAATGAATATGGAAGTGAGGTAAACTTTCATTATTAAATTCCCGGACTGAAAGTAGGATCAGCAAATTAAAACTTTCGATTTGTCTTTATATGGTAATTTGCAATATGATAGATGTGAGGAGCTAAGAAAGAATAGAAGAAGGTCCGGGAATGTTGCACAAGTCACAACTATGTTACCCACAATTCCGGGAATAAACGTTTGCCAGTCTTGCTTTCGCATCCGTTCTCGCGTTCTGTAACGTTAAGAGGAGTAAGGTTTCCCAAATGATGGGAAGGCATTATATTATCAAGTGCACCATTGGACAAAATCGATTTAAACATTTCTATTCAGGTGGCCGACTCTAACTCATCTAGCAACCTATTGTTGTTTTTAATGGCAAAAATATTGAAATCAAGCCAGAAATCTTTGAGTTCTGTTTTTTGTTTTTATTGTTCTCAAAGTGATGTACTTGAACTAATAAAATTCAAGTTGTCGTTAATAATTTTACACATGGCGTACGTTTAGGTGTTTAGACAAATAAAATATATATGTAAATGTATGAAATTTAGTTTTTCTTATATGTTTAACAAACATTGATTGCATGTGCAGGCAGTCGATTGAGCAAAGAAAAAAAACAAAAAAAGAAACGAGAATTGAAATCGCGATAGAATGCAATTGAATTGGAAGTTTTACAAGAAAGTGAAAACTTCTAATCAGCAAATAAATGAATGACAGTTACAGAGTATGACACGTAGACATCTAGCTGCAGTAAGACGTACGTATATACAAAAATATAATAGAAATGCTTTAACGCCTTTGAAAAATATGAAATTAAAAATCAGTCATTATAACATATTAAAAAAAAAAAAAGGAAACGAAAAAAAGCAAATGCTGTTAGCATAGCCGATACTTTCTTCGCAGCAAAAAGTTTCAAAAGGAAATTATTATCCGGAAGCCCTTACAACTTACCTGACGTTTTAAGGGAGAATTAAAAAAAAAAAAAAAAGCTATTTTTTTTTGAAAAAAGTGAAAGAAATGGCTTCTCAATTTCAGGCACAAGGTGGAACTCCAATAACTACTGAAATGGCTACAGTAAGAAAGAAAGAAAGAACTAATTTTTTAATTCAATTTAGCTGAGAATTTATTTAATTTGAAAAAGAATTGAAACAAAACAAGCATTAATTTCTCATTCTTTAAGGAGCTGAGGCAATTGGTTTTTGGCACTTCCGCGATACCCATGAGAGCTGAATGGACGCATACACCTTTCACGTTCGGCTCATCTAAAGAGGAATTCTCTTATGGCTTGAGGTCACCGCGTAACGCAACACGCGGCCTATTATCTGTAGTTCAGGGTTTCATATTAAAATACGTGCTCTTCGATTATAAATCGGGCAAACAGAATACAAATGAGTATGAATGCATGTTTATTGCTTTAAGCCAAAAGATATCCAGGAAACTTGATACTCAGGAAAATTGACTTTGCTTTTGTTAATGATTTCTTATGGAAAATATAAGTAAATAAAACGGTGTTAGCAGTGTTAGTGGATACACTTTGTTCAATTTGGGGCGTGTCAATTCCTGGCATAATTAAATCAATTGCCATCGGATCGAATGAATTGGTTAATCAAGTCAGTTTCGATACCGGCTCTTGTAACTCATTCAATATGACGATAATTGTTGTTGTTTCTCAGTTTCAATATTGATACGCTATAGCGGGACCATGGCGGGATCATAGGGCATTTGAAAGGTGATGCGTGCCATAAATATAAAAAATTTAGGCAAAATGGCTCATAAGTATGGGCACTGACTCGTCGACTCGTCTAGAGTCGATATGCATCAATGTCGTCTTACAAAAGCAAGTGGACAAATAGAATAGAATAGAAGAAACCGAAAGAGCCGGAAGATGAGTTTTTGCACTTTTCAGTTTAATGAGCAATAGTTGATTGACTCTTCAAATAGTTGATTAATCTGATGCATGCGCTATTCTATATATAAGAGTGAATTTATTTGACGGTATTTGGGGGAAAAGTTTACCGCCTTCTTGTCCGATGGCGTGCGTGATAGTGGAAAATTTAAATGACGTACATAATTTGTTAGTAGTAGTCGTACTAGTAGTAGTAGTTAGTAATTGTCACTAATCAAATCTATCGAATGAAATTTTAAATCAAATTTTAAAAATATTATCTGATTAGCGTTTTATGCCTGTCCGGTGATATACAAAAGGCGGCTTTAATTTCGGCTTTGATGGAAATTCTACGCACTATCGCCGATAAGGGTAAAGTTACTATGGTTCTACCCTCACCCGACGATGAAATATTTGTGGAGCATAGTGCCACTTATTTTCATGATTCGATAACCGAAAAGGTCTTTAAATTGTGATTTCACTTGTTTTATAAAATTTAAAAAGAAGAACAAAACTAAAACTATTTCGCAGTTATATATATTCACCTTAAATCCTCACGATGAACTGGAATTCTTCATCAAACGCCATTATAAGCATGTATGTAAATGCAGATATTAGAAAACTAAATGGCGATGAAGCGATGACTTTTTTTTTGTTTTCTTTTTTTTTTGCAGTTCACTGAAGAGGGAACAGCGGGCACTTTGCTCTTCCTCTATAGTGCCGTCTTAACGCGAACAATAAGCAAGTTCGTGGCGAGCTTTCGAAAATAGTTTTCGTTTTGCTATAAATTAAATTTTATTACTCACTTTCATTTCTCGTATAGAGTACGCAGCGATTTAGATTCGACAAAACAAATTCCGCTGACGATGACTAACAATGAAGAAGGTTCGCTAATGATCATTACTCTGCTATTGACTGGACGCGCTACCCCCTATATACATAATGGGGTTATTAATGTGGGCGATGAAAACAGTTATGTAAGTGTTTGTGTTTAACTTGTTTTTTATTTAACGCAAGAAAGCAATTCCCAGGCCATGCCTCAGTATGGTATTTTAAAAAGATGCACAATTGGTCTCTTGCTATGGGAAACTGAAAATAGTCAGGTATGCTATCGTATATGGTATGCATATATATTACGGTATCCGATCATATGCATTCTTTTTTAGTGTGCTTTAGTTTCACGTCAACCGGGCTCCCGTTTGAAAACACCCAATTATCCAATTTGGATTACTAGCTGTGCCGGTCATTATGGCGTTATGTTTAATCGTAATCCCGATCTGTTGCGTAATTATCATGCCGAGTCGCGTTTCGATTTGAATTATTATAGTTGTTCGGGTCGAGAAATCGCTATGACTATCGATAATCGTTCATGTAATGACCAGGTAATGGGCATGTTGGAACGTCAAATGTCTTCATCGGACGGCAATAATTCTTTAAGTGGCGGCGGTAAAACGAATAAAGACGATCCAATAGGCGGGAAAGACGATAATAATAGTGGAAGTAATAAAGAGGAGTACACCGTTAATACACCCCTTTTGAAGTTGATACAAACTAAATGGGAGGAAGCACAAATCCGATTTCATGCACAACCATCAATGCTGAGTTATCTGTTTAGTACACAACAGTAAGCCATAGAACACAGAACAAGCAACACGATCAGTAATTCGCAAAAAATATGTTGTTAGCTCAAAATGCAAATTAAAGTCAAATAGAAATTTTAATGAAATCATTTCAAACACTTTATTGTATTGTATTGCATTTTCGCTTTTGCTTCAAGATTAAATAAAATACCAACTACTTACTAAAAGAACTATAAAACAACAATTTATTCAACCTGAGGCTTAGCGCCAGGCTTAAGCGTAATCAAGTGAAATAAAATTCTCTTCTCTTATATTCATTATCTTAACGATATCAAAATGTCGCTTTTCCGCCAGATCTCTATTCGTCCAATTAATTCAATATATATTTTGTCTCACTTTTACTGACTACTTTCCTAAGAAATCCGCGAATCTATTCTCTTAAGAGTGCACACAATTCATTTGCTCGATCAACTTCATTTGGTAGAGTTGCCTTTCTCTTTTTTCTTTTCTACTACAGATTGTGTTAACTATGATCCTACCTAGACGTTGTCACCTCAATCAAATCCACGGCCAATCCATTGGTTCATTTCCCTCGATAGTTGTGTACGAGTAGCATGAAATTATTGCTTGCAAACATCAGGTTGCAAACAACTAAGACTTTTATACCGTACAGGCAGCGAAGCATCGAAGTTATCGCTGTTATCTATATCTGTAAGTTTGGCAAAATTAAACGCATCACGTATGTTTTATGAAGAAACCAATTTAAATGGACAGACTACGTAACATATTTTTGATCAGTATCCAAATTCTTAATTAATTTAAGCAAATCTCATTGATTGATATATTTTTTGTTTAATTTTCACATCTTAGACGAGAATAGAAGCTTGCGGATGATATTAGTTTTTAATTCGTAAAATCTATATTCGAAAGTTGGAAGATCGGTTTCAACTATGATATTTTTTATGAGTGGATGTAATATGAGTGTTAAGTTAGATTGTCTATCAATTGATTGATCGCAAAGAAAGAAAATTCCCAAGTTATTTGTCAAAAGGGCGGACAGTCGGACGGTCGCAATGGATAGTCGCACGTATCATGGTGAAACTACGTAGTTCGATCTTAAAGGTGGTGGCTGGGGAGGGGGGGGAGAGGGGACTATTTCATTTTCCAGCAAACCCTTACGAAGACAGACGAACGGACGAAACTTTCTTTCTGCCCTACCTACGGTCTTGCTCTTCAACCTATGATCCCGAACCAACACCACAAACAAAACCCGCAAACTCATCCATCGCCAATTTCATTCCTCACGACAATCAAGTCTCGCAAGCGCAGTTGATACGTTATTACGGGATTGCAAAATAGACAAGGTCATCGTACAAAAGCGTAGTTATTGGCCCTAGGCGCTTGATGTTCGATCGGTTCGGTATTAGAATGTTGATATTAGATTTATGGTTATTGCTATAACTTATCGGTGACCATAGTGAATCTTGCTTAAAATAAGCATTTTGCTAGGGTAAGCAATGGTGTTAACATGTGTTAATTAGGGATAGTCCGAGCAATATATTGTACGAAACTCATCCAGACATTTTCAGCGGTATTTGTTGAAGAACGTGTGCCCGAGAAAGTTGAGTGTCTGCACACTTTGTATTTGCAGATTATTAATGCGCATTAGCCGATTTCCTGCATCGCCTATGCGAATATTCTCTTTTCCTTCTGCTTCTCCTCTTCTTTCCAATAAGGGTGGTGGGTATTAAAGATTCGACCACTAGCGAATGTAAAAGAATTAATTTACTAATTTACTTGTCTCACCACATTTTCTCGCATGAGAAATGTTTTTTGATAAAAAATATCGTAAAGAATTTTCATAAGCAAATCTTCATCGATTTTACCGATTGATGATGATTTAATTCCAAGTGATGTACTCAAAATTTGTTTAGATAATATATAAGATTCTTAAGAATTTTATTTATTAATTTTTTCATTTTTATTATCATAAAAATATATGAAAAGAGAGGATTTTTTTTTTTTGCGCTTTGCATTATTTTATGTTATGTTTGATTAAAAATTATTATTTACATGTGTATATATGTATACCCAATTAATTTAGTATTACTTTATAGATTGATATTATAATAATATTTTTAATATATATAATTTAATATATATATATATATATATATATATATATATATATATATATTTGTATATATGTAAAATATCTTTTATGTTCATTTTATATTCTCATATTATTGTTAAGAAAAGTTTTTTTTTTTTTTTCTATTTTTTACGCTTTTTAATGTCCTTTCTATAATTGTTTGTTTAACGCTGAACTAAACTGAAATAGCGAACGCAGTGTTACAGTACCGCTTAAAGGCAAAAAAACTTGCAAATGTTTGTGCTTTTATTTGTCGTAGTTTATGAGTAATGAGCAAAAAACCATTTATTCATTCGTTTTCAAAAACAGAGGTACCTTCAGTTTGCGTGGTACTGAGACCGTGCCCTTTGACCCGTTTGGCCGATTTTCAATACCACCCTACGTGCAAGAGCTTCCAATGCTTCTGCCAAATTTGAATTCGATAGCTTCGGTTTTGCTTCGAGGAGAATGTAGAGAGCAGACATTACACAGACGGGCAGACGGACAGACAGATCGATGGTTTTAGAATTTGATGTTGATCACGAATATATATATTTTATGGGGGCCTGTGATGGGGCCTTCTTGGCATTGCGAACGTTTTGATAAAATATTTTGAATATACCTGTCATTCTTGGCTGATGGATATAAAAGTATGATTTTTATTTTGAAACTTCCAATGTGCCTGCTAAATGTTAAGTCGACAGTGTCATTTCTATGGCCAGGAAAATGTTTACGATAAACATTGCACAGATGGACGGATGGACATGCTGAAAGCGATTTAGCATTCGATGCTAATCACGAATATATATACTACGAGGGGTTTTTGAAGTGTCCTTTTGGGCGTTGCAAATGTTTTGATGATGAAAATGTTTCGGTGGTGGATATAACAACTAAAAACAGTACAGCGCACTCGGCCCACCCTATGTTGTTCCATTTAATTTACTCATATAACAGCATTTGAAAATAAGCTGCTATATGAGAGGTGGTTGAAAAAGTGATCCAATCGGAACCATTTTCAATAGCGTTCGTCCGTGGGCAGGAATGTACGGATATATCAAATGTCAAAAATTTGCGATCTGATATTTGAATGCAAGACTATAAGATGAATAGACCAACAGGCAGACAAACAGACAGACAAGTTTAGATCGATATGATAAAAGATTGGTCTGTTTTAAATTCTTCGGGATGTTGCGTACTTTTGCACTTAACCATGCCAAGTGCTACTCCATAGCACAAAAATATTTCCCTTTTTCGGTAAAGTCAAATGGAGCATACAAGACTGTATAGTAGTTATAGTAAGGCTCTAAAAGTTAATCTAAAAAATTGTAGTGTTATTCAGGTACTTGTCCTTTGCCATTTTTTCATTCCCCCCAGAACAAGTTCTCCTCATTTTCATTGCAAGTAAACTTTTTCCATTTATAGTTAAAGGAGTGAGTAAAGGGCGTCTGAATGTTTATTACTTATCTATGTATTGATGAATATTACGCACATTTTCAATTTTCTGATTTGAAAAACCTTTGAAATACGGGAAAAGTGGAAAATGGAAAAATGAAGTCTTCTCTGTCATCGTTGATGACTGACTTTGGACTACAACAAAAACAATAATTGTGATGAGCAATACTATCTGGTATGGTATGGTATGGTATGGTGGCTGCATGAATGAATGGAATTTAACTTTTATCATAAATTCATTGCTTCGAAATATTAATGAAATTTAAGTAAGTAACTGTTCACTGCATTATCACTGTCGCGATCCGGTTCAGCCATTACGATTTTTATTGCATTATATTATAATTTTAAAACAAATTTGTAGTATAATCGTAATTATTGATATTTTTTAATTTTTTAATTTTTTTTTTAATCTAAATCAATTATTTACAAAACATAGTATAAACTGAGGAAAGAAAACTTATTATAAATAAGATAAAAATCAAATGAAAAAAAAAAACATTTATAAAAAATAAAAAAAAAAATAAATAAATAAAAAACACATCCTTTCATTTTAAGTACAGTAAATATTAATTCAACATCATACTTAGCAAGTTAATAATCAAAATTTCCTTTTATGTATAAAAAAATTTAATAAAAATTCTAATATTTTATTTATATAAATTTTTGTTTTTTGTTTTTTTTTTTTTGTTTTTTGTGCTTTGCTTAGTGTGTAAACGATTACAGTCTTTAAAAAGAGAAAAAACTCGATTTTTTCCAATATCTGGCTATATATATATATATATATATATATATATATATATATATATATATATATATATATATATATATATATATATATATATATATATATATATATATATATATATATATATATATATATATATATATATATATATATAAAATGTGTACATATTAATTGTATAAAACACATTTATGTAACAAATAAATAA
>CCAG010006677.1:0-12568 GCA_001077435.1 Glossina morsitans morsitans | reverse complement strand
ACTAAGTTATATATATATATATAACTTAGTAAACCCGCTGGCCTTAGTATTTTGAAACTATTTTTGAAATTTTTACAAAAAATAAAATTCAAGATAATGAAGGAAAAAGGAAGAGTTTTTAACGCTTAATATTAGTCTAAATTAAACTTGAATTGTAAATCCGATTATATATTCATTGCCGAAGGAAAATGCACAGGTTTTCTCTTTCACACACAATATTTGCATTTCATATTATATATCCAATACATCCAATAAATACATTAATACTTTTACATATATAAACAACAGAAGAATTAAAGAGAACACAAAGGCAATGTCCGTCTCTAGGGAATTTCTGATGAAAAGAAGAGATTAAGTGATAAATGAAAAATATCATACGATATCCATGCATAGTTAGTTATAAGGACGTTGTCAAATGAAAAAAAAAAAAAACCTCTTATGTCTTTTAATTTTTTGATCAGAACTTTTTGTAGGTAACTTTAAAAAATATTTGCGCCTAAGTTCATTCAAATAGAACAAAAACTTGTTAATCAACATCACACACATACACACACACACACACACACACACACTCCTCCTCCTCCTACCCATGTGCACCCATATAAAGCAGCTTAGCATCTTATGCTAATCGATGAAATCTTTAATATTTTCCGAAAGTTAAGTGACCAACCCTTGCAGAATAATATTAAGTTAAATGATATCCAATAAAATTATATGACATATATATATGGCTTTATAGATTTTGTTGCTTAGTTTGATTTACAAAAAAAAAAAAGAATTCTTCATAATCTACAGACTGACGTGGACTGACGTGGACTGACGCTATTCAAATTAGGAAAATGCTGCTCTCCAATACTAATGCTGTTCTCTTTTCTAGTCTTTTAGTGGACAATAAAATTCTATCATTTAAGCTTACATTGAAGCCCTAAACTATCTGATAAAAATTTATAATGCTTTTTCATTCGAAATGATTGAGAAATCGTTAATGTGAATATGATATAAAGTCGTCTTTATTATGAATCGCGAATAGTGAAAAAATCAGTCCGTATTTCCTTATTAATTTTCACGTAGTTAAGATGATAGATATCAAATGCTCGATAGAGTTATACGAGGTGCGTTTACAAAATAAAAGGTGACTTTTCAAATTCGTGTGAGCTTTGTTTATGTTGGGTACACATGTCCCACACCCTGTCAGATATTTAATATTTTTAGTTCGTTTTTCACGTGTATAGAGATTAGAAGTGTTTCGTGGTTCTTGGCGACTTTTTTGCTATTGAAAAAAATGATCGCAAAAACCCGTCCTAAATTTTGTGTGAACAATGACATTAAATGCTCCAGCTGTGGCGTTTGGCGAGACTACTTTGAGTAAAAAAAAACAAAACACAAATGTTTATAAATGGTTCAAGTTATTCAAGACGTTAATGATGTTGCCCGCCCTGGACGCCCGAGCAACTTGAAAAGTGATGAAAACATTGAAGCAATGAAACAAATTCTTATTGCGAATCGCCAATCACTAGGGGATGAAGCTCCCGAGGATGTCGGCACATCCCCGATTGATCATGCCATGCAAAAACCACACCGTATTCAACGGACTTGGCTCTGTGCGAATTTTTCCTGTTCCTGAAACTGAGCAGCCGGAAAGACCGAAAGATGAAAAAGACGGAATTTCGTTATGATTAAGGAGATGAAAGCCGAATCGCGCATATCAGAAATGCTTCGGGGATTGGAAAAAGCCCTGGCACACAATTACATCTAAGGGATATTACTTTGAAGGCTATATATAAAATAGACATTGATGAATAAATATATTAATTCTTTTCGGGAAAAATAAAAAGTCATTTCAATTTTTGAACACACCTCGTATACTACGATATACGATACATATATGAATATTCAAAATAATAATAATATTTATGAGAATTCATAATTTGTACGCCTACTTCGAGGTCAATGAATAGATCTTTTTATACTTCAAATGTCTTTTCACATATAATATTGACTTCAATATAACAGTGTATACTGTAAAGTGGAAGCAAAATATCTCCTATCTTTAGATACTATTAGATACCGATATGATGAACTGGATGATGAACAGGAAAGTTCATCTGGTTATTATTATAATAGAAGCGGATTAAGAGAATGACTTTTTAACTGATTATACAGATTTGCTTTTATTGAGAAGAACGCTTGCGTTAGAGAGCTTCCCTATAAATTGATTGAATGACAAATGAAGAAAGAAAAAAATTAAATTGAAATTCTTATACATATATGTATATATACATATGAACTTTCAACTAACTAAACAATCGTTCGAAAGAGAAAGCAAAATAAAAATTATTTCATACAAATTGTTTAAAGATATATATATATATATATATATATATATATATAAATGTGTACATATTAATTGTATAAACACATTTATGTAACAAATAAATAAAATAAATAAATAAATAAATTAACACAAAAAATAAAAAAAGAGCATTCATTCTTTTGCATTACCACCGCGTCTTCAATCAAATGCGGTCTCCTTCGACCCTCATGTGTTTTAGTTAGGATCTGTTTAGAAATTTCGCTGCATAAAATTAGTTCAAGTTAATAGTAGCAGAAATGAACATATAATGAATTTGTGGAATACACACGTACACACACACATACACATACACACACACACATGCGCGTACATACATTTGATTTGTTTTCAGATGCAAAGGTAATGCGTTTTACTTGAAAGGAAATATTTGGTATACATTTACTTTGGCATAGTATGACTCAATGGATAATCTTTGGAATATCTGAACTTTGACCTTAAATCTTAAAAGTAGAGAGAATAAACTTACAAACACGTGTTCAAAGGGTGCGAAAAATGACAGAAGAAATTAAAAAAAAAAAAATTATTTTATGGGTCTTACGAGCTGTTTATCTAAATCAACTAAATTCGTTCCACCATATTTCGTCATATTTAAACTCTCGGCCGGATGATTACTTTTCGTCTGTGTATGCCATGTTAATATCTATTGAAAGAACATAAATGAACATTTTTTTAGCATTATTTTCTTTTTTTGTTTTTTTGCGAATAAAATTGAAATTTCATTACTTACCTCACTGCAATTATTGGCTAATAATTGAATATCGGCATTATCTAAAGGTGCTAAACTTTTTAGAAAACCATCTTCTTCGTAGCCCGGTTTATAAGGCATTTTCGCTTGTGGTCGTTCGTGTAAGAATTTCACACTTACTGCAAAACCGGCCATATCCACAGGATATTTTCGGCCACCGATCCAACCATCATAGAAGCCCTCAATGTTGCCACCCTTAACGATCGGACTGCTAACACCTAATTTTGTTACTAAACCTACCGGCCACATTGAAACCTTTTTAGTATAACGCATCTAAAAAAAAGCGAACACACATTCATGACTTGATATGCATAGCAACGAACGAGATTTACAAAGTGATTTTACTTGTTCAAAAATATTGATATCATAGGTGTTATCATCGTCAGCAAAATAAAAGACACCGTCCGTAGCATTTTCTCTCAGCCAGAGTAACGCACGATTACGATTTGAAACACCGCGTGGTTTAGCTTTTTTACTCTTTCTATATTCGTCTGGCATAGGTGCTGCAAACATATCAATATTTAATAATTTATTTAATGTATTACGAGCATCTGTAAAATTTCAACTGCAAATAAATGACTTTTGATTCGATTGCAAAATTCCCATCAAAATAGCTCAACGGATTGACAGACGGCGTGACAGACGGTAAATGAATGATTTTAATTTCACCCCCATAGGAAATATTTGGATTGTTCGGAAAGTCATTTCATTTTTTCACAGCGAAGTTAACGCTTGAGTTTTTCTCACGAAGCCAAGCCCAGCTTGAGCTTTGCGAAAAGATTTCTTTCGTATCAATCCAATCCAACAAAATCCGAAATACTCTTTTACTATTCAAGTAATATAAAAAATATTATTGAATGTGTGTCTGTGTGTGTGTGTGTGTGTGTGTGAAGAAGGTGCATTGAAAGAAAATCATTGCAGCTAAAGCTCGTTTACAAAAATTACGTTTCGGCAAATTTTGATATTGAAGTGGTTTTAGAAGATCAGTTCGACCTGCTAAACACAAAATAAAGCGACCGTTCATAATAATGTATTTTCGCCTTTCGTAATTTTGACAAAAAAGACAAAAAAAAAAATAAATAAATCGCTTTCCGAACAACCTAACACATGTTTCTTGTAAGATTTCTCAGTTTTCGAGATTACAGCTATAAGGAAACGAAATGAACTTAACTAATAGAATATAGAGGAACTATTAGCGTATCCCACCAATGTCATCAATCAATGGACGATATTTGTTGTTTAAGGTGGATTCACTGTGTCATATGTATATATATATATATATGAAACCGTTCTGCTCTAGCCTCATTATGCCCTCTTTCCAATTGAGTTGAGACTTACTTACAAAATATTCGTCGAGGTGCGTTTTTATTTTGCCTTCGGATTTGCGACATCTACCGCAGGGAGAGTTCTTTAACGAGAGAAACAAAAAATAATAAGAGGGTGAGCGAAGCTCTAGGTATTATGGAGCACGAAGTAGAACGTCGCAATCAAACTGTAAGAGTTTCTGTCTTGCGGCGAACGCAACATGATGTCTTGATGTCTACGAATTGATTGCTTCACTTTGTGAAAGCTGCTCGTGATACACTACACCTCTCACCAACTACCAAAAGAACTGTCTTCAGATGAAATCCTGGCTTCACAACATTTGAAGTTCGAATTTTCTTAGACCAAGTGCGTTTTGACATACAATCTAAGTCGTGTCTCCAGTGAGAAGCCTCTTTAAAAAACGATTCTTTTCATGTCACAGAAGAAGCAAATCGCACGTTGAGACGCGGTTCATAAGGTCGGTATTCCCGCCGATCGCTGTAGGCCCCAAACTTCATACCGATTCACGTATCCCCCAACGCATCCATTACCTCGCGCACGCTGTATTGCGGAATTTTATGGATCCGTATCCGTCGCCAGCTCGAAATTTCTTAAACCAATTGCGGACGGTTCTAATAGTCGCAGTACCGCTCCTATAAACGGTGCAATTTTCGTCTGCAGTGTCCTTTCCGTTACTACCTTTTTCAAGGCAATAAAGCATACACATGCTGCAAATGCTTCATTTGGCTATCTGCCAGCTGTGTGTGAGACGACTCAACTCGATGCCATAAATAAACAATTGATAAGCTTGCCGGCTATGTTTGCAAACATAGCCGGCTCGAGGTCATACATAGCTTAACGGGCAAGACACTAGTAGTTTGAGTTACAAGAGATGAAAGTGTTTCCAATGACAATGTTTTTAAACAAATAATGGCACTGCGACAAGTAAAAAATTAAAGTTTCCAAAGGTCAAAAGCGATTAACAATTTTCAACGAGTCAAATTTTAATACACTTATACAGACGTGGAGACATGGGTCTACCTCTTTCATATTTAATGTATTGTTGTTTTTTTTCATATACATTGTGCACTCACAATAGAAGAATGCAAAAATTTGACTTTGAAAACTGCAAATCGCAAAGGAACGTCGTATTTGAAAAGGGCTTTTTTAGGGTTAATCGTAGGTTACTGCTCCTTAAAGTTCAGTCGTCTGGTTTGCCCGCCTATTCATTGAATTGGATATCCTCCAATCTGCAGGATACATTCTTTAGAGTTCTGCTCAACTCTGTCTTCGCTGACGATCTTCCTGTGACTCCAGCGGTCACGCAGACCAATCACTTAGGACTCTTTCTATTTACCCTTTATATGAATGATCTTCCATTAAGTGATTAACTCCAGCTATGTACTATATAATGTGTGCTGATGATGTTCAACTATTATCTTCCTTCAAGATGGAAACATACTTATACGGCCTACTTGATTACATCGTGCTCATTTAACTTTACGGAGCACAATTTAAAAAGTCTAAAAAAGGAGGAATAGATTACCTACAGTATACTTTATAGATTCGTAAAAATTGGAAAATGTAGAGTCATTCATCGATTTGGGGATTGTATATGAGGAAAGATTACATTTCGATTTGCATGTTACATGCTTACCATAAATAAAGCAAGGACTGCTAGCTCTTGAATTTATCAAAAGTTCGCCGAGCGAGCTTGATGATTCTTATGCAACAATATGGTTATATATGAGTTTGATGCGGAAAATACAGAAATATGCCGCTGTTGTGTGCTCACCTACCTAAAAGACTTATGTCGACTTGATAGAAAGCGTTCAAAATCATTCTTGCTTTTCGCATTAAGAAATTTCGAACGGGATCGGTTAGTCTCTTTGCCACCGTATGCGAATACACTGCTACTCTTAACCATACCTTCACTTAAGAAGCGAAAGTTTATATTAGATATTTCCTTCTTGGTATGGTGATATTTACTCGCCAGCCTGTTTACGCAAGATAAACTTTAATATTCTTAAGCATTCTTCAAGAAACTTCGTATCCATGTAGATAAAATTGCAAGCTTTTCAACCCATTTAGGGCCTTTTGTAAAAATTAAAAATGTGTCTATAATTCACCATTCAAATGAGTTCTCGTCAATACGCGCAATCTGCCGAACGTACCTGTCGTTTCGCAAACTGAATCAGCTAAGCTTAGTATCGGGTGCCAAGTGCCTACTTGAAAGTTCTGCCCTAATCGTTTGGTATAAGATTTTCAATGTATTTTGCATAGCACTCGCACTTTCTCTCTCTCTCTCTCTATTATAAGTTACAGTATGTTTTCGGAAAAATGGACTCAAATTTTGAGTGCGCCGTATGGTCCGAAGGTAACATTAAAATACTTTTTCAATGAATCGTCTCTAGGTTTGAGGTACGCGAAGTACGACAACAATAGTTCAGATGAAAGTAATACGAACAATGGCATTAAGGAGACGAGTGATAGCACCGAGAGTGAAGATGAACTGAATATTGGTAGAACAGGGATTATGTTAACAATAAATAACAATTTTGATCCGAAGGTAACATTAAAATATATTTCTTTTCTAAAAATCTTCTTGTCGTTCGGTGTGTCTTGTAGGCGGAAAAATACGTTATCTTCTGGAAATTCTATATTCACTTTTATGCGATCATTGAATGACATTTATGCAAGTAAATAAATAAACAAAGTTGAGTCTATGAGTGCCGCGTTCCTCGTGGAGTGCTGGACAAAGGACAAACCTTTCGTGGTTGCGTAATTTCTGGCTTATAAAACCTTTTGAAATGAAACGCTACATACGTGCGGATGTCCTCAAATACTGCACGCATCCTATGTTCGCTATATTATATATATTCGATTTCTTTGTTTCTAAGAGATTTCATAACGCATATGTTAAGCTATTCAAGAGCGTACAACACGTGCACGCGCAAGATACGTGAAAAGAGATGGAAGGAAAGGAAAAGATGTTTTTGTTGCATGTCTTTTTTACAGTATGAAGTTCTTAGAGGCACTTTGGGAAAATTGAAAGTAATTTTCAGTTTCGGAACTCTTACCTAAATAATACTCATAAGGCACTCCAATCCTGTTCAGAGTATTTTCCACTATATCCGATGTGTTGTGCGCATCTTCTATTACCAGCCATAGCAGATTAATTACATGTTTTAATGTATAACCCAAACGAGTTAGTTCTGCCAGTTGTTCAGGACGGCGATAAGTCGGGGTGATCACATATAGTGGTGGCTATGAAAAATTTTTAAAAGATTATTAGAATTAAAATCAAAACAATTTACCAATAAAAATATATTGTATATATATATATATATATATATATATATGTATATGTATATGTATATGTATATATTTATATATTTATTTATATATTTATACTATATACTACTATAGGTATATATTTATAACTTGGCGTGTTTTTTAATTTAAACTTTTTCGTTTTAATGCCATCTTCTTCCGCATGCCAATACAAGATCGATATTTAATAAAACTATAGAGCTTTAAATCTTTCTGTTCAGCTTATTTCCTCTTCAAATTTCTCATTGAGATAAATAGTCTTGTGTCTTGAGTCAGTAGTGCTACCTGCCTACACACGTTGTATTTCACTTGGGTTGGTACATAGCTCTTGTCTTACTCCTTTGCATTTTCCGGCATCTATGCGATTCTGTTTGACGTATTGTAACTGTTTCGTTTTATTGAAATCGACAGTCTTCCCTATGTTATAAAATGCATTGAACATATCGCTCTACCATCTCTCTACCGTGTTAACTTTTTCACACCACATGAAAATCTCAATAATCTTATGATACGTAACTCTCTTTGTCGCTCTGTCAACAAACAGTATTTTGTGTATTATGTGTCTTGTTTATATCCTACACCCACATGTGGTAAAGGGCGTATTATGTTTGTGCGAATGTACGCGACACACAGAAAAACTTGATATGGACGCAACTTTTATTATATCGATCGTTTCGTTATCACTTTCTGATTCGATTTAAGCTTGTCCGTCCATCTGCCCGTCTAATTTTGTTTTTCCCAACCTAGTAGTCGTTGCAATATTGGAAATATTTTGATCAAATTTTTTACACTGAAGTGAAGGGTTTTGCCCCAAGGGTAAACGTTATTAAAGATGGTTCAAGTCGGGCCACTTTTTTAACCACTTCCCGGGCCTAATTTTGCAAAAACTTTGTCCGAATAACTTAAAGATGGAATAGGATATTTAATCGTGCACCATGGACTACAATTCTGCTTTCAATCTTTAAAAAAAATTGAAACTTATTTTGGAATAAATTCACATTTTAAACCGAGCGCTCTCTAAAAATTTATTAAATATCTATTTTCCATGTTGGGGTTCCCTATGACTCCCTATGATTCCCTATGATTGTTTTATTAAGGACAAATTTTCATCATAAAATATTTATCCAAAAAATAGGTCCACGTGCCCCAAATTCGGTAAAGTTAATTTTTTCAAATTATTATTATGAACGAATTTTCATCAAGAAGTGTTGAAGAACAGGCCTTTTTACCTGTTTGCGTATAGAGATTCAGTTTCCTTACTTATCAAAATAAATCGTTATATGGCGAATGGTCGAAAAAGTGTTCCGAACCGAACCAATTTCAACAGCATTCGCCCTTTGGCCAACATATTTCATCAAAGTAAACCGAAAATTGCAATCTTCAGATTGAAAGCAAGAAAGACATCATAGACGAATAGACAGAAAAGCTTAGAATCATTTTCTGAATCGATCGGTATAATAAGAGGTGGGTCTATTTTAAGCTCCTCTAGGTGTTACGTACGTACGTACAACTTAATATCCTCTGCTCTACAAAGGGTAGGGGTAAGACATAATAATAAATTTCTCAAGTAGTTTTCTTTTTGGCCTTCCGTAAGCACCGTAAGAGCTCTTTTAATTAGACTTCCCTGAATCTTTGAATTGAAGTCGAATTGAGAAATCCGACTTCCAAATGAAAACGTTTTACGATTTCTATTTCTGGTTGTATTCTTAATACATCATATTGAAACTGCATTGATATTAGCTTCATATAAACACTTATTGATAGTTGATCCTTGCTATATAATCATATATTATGCCGTGTCCTCGGGACGGGAGATTAGGGCTTTGGATATCGCCTTCACACAAGATGCTTTATTCCGAATTATATCTGAAAGATACCCAGGCCGGACAGATAAAACCAGTGTGCTCGCATGCGTTATCTGCTCATATATTAAAACGAGAGAAATAACTCAAGAAATTTCTATAATCATATTCCTATATCTATATTTGTGTCTATGTTTATGTCTATGCCTTTGTCTACGCCTATGTCTATGCCTGTTTTGTTTTTGGACGTAGTGGCAGCGCCCCGCCAACTAATGGTCCTGCATAAGGGTAACGCCTATCCAGGAACAGCTTTCGCATTATCTCGAGATGCACCCCCGTAAATCGTTGATACCCACTGTAACCTACTTCCCCCGTCCTGGCATGATATTAGGGGTTCGGATGTTCCCTTCGTGTGGTTTTATACCGAAGTATGTCATGCGACAGACTATCGCATTTCTTCCATCTCTCCTTGTCCGTCAGTATAACCAAAGCGTGATTTCTATTTTCAATCGTGATTTCTACTTGCAGAGATCTGGAAAGCGTATTCTTCAAATATGCCCAAGCCGGACAGAGGAAAACAATGTGCTTCTGCCTATGTCTACGCCTATACCCCTATGCCTAAGCCTACGCCTAATTCTATCCGTACGACTATACCTATATCTATATCTGTGCCTGTACCTGCGTCTATTTCCATTCCTATCCCTATCTACACACCTATGTCCATATCTACGCCTACATCCCTATGCCTAAGCTTATGCCTATGTCTATCCCTATGACTATACCTATATCTATGTCTGTGTCTATGCCTGCGCCTATTCCCATTTCTATTCCTATGTCCATACCTATGTCCATGTCTATACTTGTTTGTTTCGAGTTTTATGTCCACTCATATTTCTAAAAGAATTTCTCTTATTGTCGTGCGTAAGGCCGTGCATTCCTTATTATAATTCCCTTTTACATTATTTCTTCCTACATTCAATGTATATAACGTAATAGCTTTTTTTGCTATATTCAGATTATTATTATTAGTATGATTGTTGTTATTATTATTATTATTATTATTATTAACGCTGAAGGTGCTCAGCGGTACGGTTTGAGTGTTTTGATATGTTCTTGAAAATTTGATAAATTCGAGCTGCACTGCAAAATTACAAAAAAGTAATAGATGGATAACATACATAATATAAATATATATACAAACACTTGCATACATACATACACGCATGCATATCTAGGTTGAAAAATGTAATTATATTTAATTATTATCTTTTAGATGTGATATAAATACGATAAACGTAATTAAAGCAAAAAATTCGCCTTAGCAGCGAATATCTCAGATCCGTTACATTGAACCCATATGTCATAATATAATGGCAAAATCTATCTATTATCTATTATTATATTATATATGCCCGTCCAAGTTTCTCGATTTGAATGAATTATGCATTCGTATCTTTATTGGTCGGGGAAAATAGTTGTCTCGAATTTGAAATAAATACCAACTACATGTATGGGCTATAAGCTGCAGAATTTTTTTAAATATGGATGGATTTTAAAGTGGATTACGTCCGTTTATCTTCTTCTTCTTTTTGACTTTTAGATGCAGTTGCAAGTGTCATCTCTTTAAATAACTGACTAATAGCCGCTATGGTTTGGTGTCTTTGTTTATCTTAAGATAAAAATTGTTTATGGTGTCTCTGATGCGTATCTTTTGGTATTACAAACGGAAGAACAAATCTAATATAATCCCATCCTTTAATGCTATGAAAATCGAAAAAATTTTAGGGCCATTATAAAACGCGTACATAAACACCACATAAACATACACACAAGCGCACGGGCAAAATTTGTAATAATATAAACAAACATTTCATGTCGCTGCTGGTTGTTGTTATTGTTGTTGTTGCTATTATTATTATAATTGTTGTTGTTGTTGTTGTTGTTGTTGTTTTTTTTGTTGACTTTGATAACATGCTTGGGAAAAACGAATCACAAGAGCATTTATAATAACAAACGAAAAAATTATTTTACAAATAATTGTATAAATAAAATAGATTAGTACACAAAAAAAAAAAAAAAAAAAATAGCAAAAAAAAAACCAGAAAAGAAAGAAAAAAACTAGAACGCGTTTGTGATGCATTTTATTCGCATGCAATTGATTGTCGTTGTCGTTGTCGTTGTGCTGATGTTGTCAAGCATTACGATAATGAATACAACAACGACGACAACGACGACAACGACGACGACGACGATATGGCTATGAACTACAATAATAACGATGCTAATAATGATAATGATGATGATGATAATAATGATTATGATCATGATAATGATGATGATGATGATAATGATTATAATGACGCTAACACTGAATAGTGTTGAATAGATGAGTACGCAATTTTCAAATTAGTCGCATGCAAAAAATTGTCAAAAAGATGAAAAATAAAAAAAAAATAAATAAAAAAATCAGAGTTGAATTAAATTCATTTTTTTTTATTTTTTTTTTCTTTCTAATTTGAATTTTAAGCACAGTGCTGCGATGGTAGGCAATCAATACAAGTTACGAGCACAACACATTCATTCGTACATACTTGCATGTACAGGCAAGCGTAAGCGTGTAAGTGCAAGTGATGAATGCTGAATAAGTAAAGGAGTCAATTCCAAACGGTAGGTAATTTCATTTATGCATCTATACATCGTTCTTGTTATTGTTGCTTTTGTTGTTGCCGTTGTGCATAGTTGATGTTTTAAGATGAGCATAATACGAACAGAAAAAATAAAAAGAAATGAAAATAAACTTAAATAAAATTGACCCAAATTCAGATATGCAAACCAGTTTTTTGTTTGCGTTTGTTTGCTTCTAAGTGAAAATTTCAAGATTTCGTTTTGAGGTCAAAGAAAAATTCAAAAAAAATTAAAAGAAAAAAGAATTATGATGAAACGGAAAGAGTGGAATATGTATATAAATATATATATATATATATATATATATATATATATATATAGATA
>CCAG010006675.1:0-54500 GCA_001077435.1 Glossina morsitans morsitans | reverse complement strand
TACAAAAACATGCTATTACCTTTACAGCATATTTATATATATAGCGTCATTAATAGGTTATAGTTACGTTATAGTTTAATAACGACTATTAAACACCTTCCTTGCAATGTAGAAAATGCAAATTCGAATTTCCTTATACGTAATCTGGCACATCATCCAAGTAAAGAATCTTTCATGTGTGCACCGAAGCAGTTAAACGATGACAAAATTTGCTTAGCGAAAGGTCGAAATATAGATATCTTTCCTTAGGCTTGACGGAAGATTTAACTCAAACTCCAGCTAGTATTTAAACGAAATTTTAAAATAAATTTCAAATTTCATATATGCACTATATAAAAACTTTCAATATTTGTAAGTGAAACACAAAATACAAAAATTCTCTATTTCTTTGAAAACATTTCAAACGGAAACTGTAGAAAGATTATTAATATAAACCTTTATGATTTTCGTCATTGCAATCACTTCAATGAACACGACAGAGCAGAGATCCTTATTCATGATGACGGTATATGTGCCTGATGTCGTTCCTTTTGAATGCCTTATGAATGGACTCCCGGAGGGCTATCATAGATTTAAATGTGTTTACATGTTGTTTGCATATGCACAGTCATAGAGAGCGTTTGCATTACGAACTTTCGAGGTGTGATATATGTCTCTTAGTATCTTTCTCTTATCCAAAACACGAGAAACTGGCCGATCTGAGATATCATCTTGAATCAATCTTAAGCTCATTTTTCAGCTTATTTTTCGTCCAACATGCTTGGAAAACCACGCCAAATTTCCCTGTAGTATACGAAAAAGCGTAGTCTCTTAATGTTTTCACCATGCCCTCATAAGTTTTCCTCCAAAATAAACATTTCTGCATTCACGTTCAGTCGCTCTACGTTTCGCCAATTTTTCGAAAATAAAAAACTATTTGACATAGCAACATATGTTTCACCCTTTCCTTCTGAGAGTCCTAGTGTGTTTGCAATACCAAATAATTCTTCCTCGCAGTTCAATTTATGTGTCAGGTCGGAAATATGGTTACTGCCATTTATCAAATAAAAAGAACAAGGAAAATATCGTCTCAGAGTCAGTACATTTCCATACACATTTCTTTCTTCGTGTTGTTGTCTTCGATAAATAAACAAATTTGCGCAGACAAAATTATAATTTAAACAAAATTCATTAATCATTTGGTAGATGGGAATCATGGTTATTGTTAGCCACACATAGCAGCTTGATGTTGCCATTTTTTGCCATCGTCATTGCCCTATCATTTGATAAATCGATAGTTTCAGATCAGAAAATTTGTATGGATATTAAATAGAATTCTTCTGGCGGTTACTACACACTTTCTACGAAACTGTGCAAAGATTAAAACAAATAGTTGCTTAACGGTGCAGTATTCCTTCTATGATGCAGAGGCATTTAAACCTCTTCTTTAATTGGTCTGACGTTTTTTAACGCATTTTATTAACAACTTAGGGCTGGTTGCGAGATGTCATCTTTCCAACTATTAGCAGCATAAGTGTCTACGTACGTCGAACGGCACAATACGCACTCTATTGCTGCAGATAATGTATGTTTGTGCATCTGATTTTTATTTCGATACGATGACCGTAAATTGCATTCACTTTTCGCCCCCTCTGGCTGCCTGCTTCTTCTACATATATCAAGTATCTCGTCAGACGAAACGACCAAATTTAAATAAAATAAATTTAAATAAATTTGGTCGTTTCCGACTGTGCCTGACTAAAAGCCAGCTTAAGCTTAATTTCATTATTTTCAAAACTTGCCGTACGCTTGTCCGTTCAACGTATGTCAACTTTCAACCTATTGGCTTACTTTTCTAGTGAAATACATAGGATTTTTATGATTAATTCATGTTGACGGACTTTAAAGCTGACATTTGACAAATTTTTTCAAAAAAATTAAAGTTCTTTACTAAAATTTATGACATTTTCTCTTAAAACATTATTTGCAAAAGAATACTGCGAGCTTTACTAAAGAGCCGCAGTGGAATTTCGATATCAAACGCTTGAGAATTTGGTACTTTAAAGGTGCGTTAAAGGTACGTTAAGGCGCGTAAACATATATATAAAAACTTGCACCAATACGTTAAATGATACATCGTTAACGACGTTGGCAAAAAGATCCCTCTTACGTTCTTCTCGCAAGGCAGCTTTACCCCTTAAATTTGTGCAACACATCCAGCCTTTCACTTGATAATGAAATTTCGCTGCACGGCTAATGATGCCAACATGTAATTTGGTTTTCAGTACTGGAAAAGTAGAAATTCCTCCACGAAATAGCGAAGCATTCAAGCTTTTATGCAAATAAAAATGGAAAATATAGAGCAATTTCTGCCTATAGTACATCTCTTGCTATTTTCTGCTGTGTGCGTGATATTTCTGGATAAGAAGGAAACATCGCAATTTCGGCATATGAGGGAAAAAAAACATTATTTTCTTGATTGTCATAGAAGCGAAAGGTTTTTGGCAATAAAATTGAACAAATCATGCAATCGGTGGGACTTAAAGTGTTCCAGCTACATTTTGATAAACAACAAATCTATAACATTGCGTTCATATTTCTGCGTAGGCCGATTCTTGTTTGCGCTTAGAAAAACCAATTAATCGCGAATTAAATTTGTCTGAAAAAAAATGTATGCAAGATATAAGCAGAACAACGTCCATTGGATGTATTGCTCTTAAATAAATAAAATCAAACAAAACCGTTTTGTGTACCACAGAACCATTATAAGTGAATTCTTAAGTATAAGTTGCATAACATACTTGAATGAAAATCGCAAAAATCGACATGTGTCGACATCGATATATAACGAAGTCGGCATATATAAAAAATTAAGCAAATCGAGGACCAAGTGCAGTTATCCTGGAGGTAAGCTTGACAGCTCGCAAAAGAGAAAGTTTAAGATCGTTTTTATGTGTGGAGGCGGAGCTAATTTCATTAATAGTTAGAGAGAAGGATCTAGCTTAGTTAGTTTTTGGGTTCCAGGGTGACCAAAGACATATGGCCCTAATATTCCTTTTTGGGTATACAAGAATTAATATACGCACGCACACCTCACAACATTTATGAAAAGCATTATACAGAACAAAAACAAAACAAAAGGGGACTGTATACATCTGATCGTTGTCGCTTCTATACACTAATTAAACCAATTTTGTAGCCATTTTGGGAGAGAGAAAAATATGGATGTGTCAAAGAAAGTCAAATGAAATTTCAAGCAATAAAATTGCGCTTTTGATTTACCTTTGAAAGTTTGGGTGCCATGGCCTATTATTAAATGTGCTGCATAATTTCGCCTACTACAGTCAGTCATATAATTGCCTTTTAAAATAAGACGTTATATGGAAAAAGGTCGTAAAAATGGTCTGACTGAAAGCTCGTTTGATACCGTTCCTCCTTAGACCAAAATATGTGACTGTACCAAATTTCACTAAAATATCCTGAAAATTACGACTAATAGGTTGAAGACGGACAGGTGGACGGACAAGTTTAGATTGATTCAGAATCACTTTCTGAATCATATATAAAATCATGTATACAAAAGTTCTTCTGGGTAATGAATATTTTCGCATAAACTTAATATACCACAAATGGTGCAGGGTATAAAAATGCCATATACAAGAAATGCAAAATGTATTTTAAAAAACGGAAATGTATTTTAAAAGGGTCTTTGAGGAGATCCAAGAAAGATTTTTACTAGATGAATATCTCCTATAGCCCCTAGTTTTATGTGAGATTGAAATGCTTTTAGGCGCAAGTTCATTTTTTCACGACCCGTTTCAACTGTCTTCACAAATATGACGTGCCCATTTCCAAAATTTATATCGAGCCATCTTTCAACACACATGTGCCAACCTTCAGTTTACTGTATAAATTTTTCTATGAGACGGATAATACCAAATAAATTGAGCAAATTCATCGAGAATATATATAATTTACGAGATCTTTAAGGAGTCCTTTTGGGTGTTACGAATCGAACGATCATATCTTCATCTTATGGTTATATTATGAGTCAAACAGTAAATGTGTCTCGCACGACTACAACTTACTTTGGAGAGTTCTCTTTTGTACCGATTTTTAAGGGCAAATATTTGACATCAGATTTGTTTTTGTGGACGAGCTTTCGTGGACGTGATTGTCATGCGAACGGACATCTTCACTGATATGTTCGCCACACCATGACGAACCTCTTGAATATATATTTTGGTGCAGGTTAATTATAGCATTATTACAGTATTTTTCTTCATTATTTAAAAACTCTTCATATCGCCTGCAAATACATTTCCAATAACGGCTCCATAAATGGATAACGTAAAATGGAAAATTTTATATTAAGTAAATAAATATAAAATAATAATTTATTCTCCTTCGTTTGCGCAGTTTGAGATTTGCATATTGTACTTACACATATACACATACATTAACACGAATCCGTTCTGTTTATGAATCGAAACATTTCTCGAATAATTTTTACGATACAAAACGCTTTTGATATTTCTTGATTGCATGTCTGGCAAAGATGTTTGCATTTTAGTATTTTTGTTGCAGAATCGACCTCTTAACATATTTACAAATAATTTTGTATTTTTGTTGTCGTTTTTTTATTTGATATATCATCAAAATAAATAGAATTGAAATTTTTTATTATTTTAACTTTACTGCTGATGTCACTGATATGTAAGTTTCCTATCCTCAATGTTTCCTTTGTTTATTTATTTTTATTTTCTGCTTGCATTTATTTTGTAGAATTTCTAAATCAATAAAAAATACATACAATTTGTCAGGCGGTTTGAAACTTAGACAGATATGTTTATAATGCCAAGAAACTTAGAGCTAGTTTCAACTTTTAACTGCGTTAAGTTTCAGAGAACATATAGTGTCATGTCTTATCTGAATTTATTTTCAATAACTCAGAGAGATAAAATGGATAAGATTTGTCTTCCAATAAAATGCTCTTATAGGTCTATAGTTGCCTTTCTCTGGGGTCCCAACTGCTCGCCCTGCAGCACTGTCGTGACTGCTTCGTCCTTAATCGCAATAACCGCATTTGGAATAATGTACATCCAGCTGTGTTTCCTTCATTTCCAAATGTACGCACTGACTGTCAAGTGTATAAAGGACAGCGTCTGAAGAACTGATCAAATATAAAAATTATTGATTTCTTAAGCGAAAGTCTCGCAATTTGAAGTCTTCGAGACGATTCTCTTAATTTATTTAATTCTCGAGATTTGTTTCAGAAATAGCCGACCAGCATGACGCAAATAATCATTGGCCATTAGGCTTTCGACTAGTTTCGCTCTCAATTTACCATGAAGGTGTTAATTTTTTGCCAACTGATACCTGATATTAATGTAAAGCTTCAGTTTTGCTAGTTTGCTTACATCGAAACTGTCGGCTCATAGGTAAGCCTTCTATATTTCTTCTCTATAGTGGCCTCATTGCTGAAGCATACATTGTTCACATCTTGTTGTAAGCACACGCTGCCATATTTCTGAACTCGACTTAAGTTATAATCAGACTCGCACCCTGCTCCTTCCATGTCTACGTCTTCCTAACATCTTTTCACAGTTTTCAATTGTTCACTTATCAGATTGATTATCCTAACTGTAAATTGGTGCCGCCGCATATAATGGAACATAAAATTTGCAAGGGGAACGTTTTTACAAATTAAGAGCGTTTGTTAAAGTTCTCGCTAATTCATGATTAAAGGGTAAGCTTTAACAAGGACATCAAAATATTTTATAACTTACATTTGCTTTGACTCCCTTATGCGATTCGCTTCTGTTTAGCATAAACGAACTAATCGAATACACACATTAAAACCATTTTAAAAAAAAAAGTTACTGAGGCCTCAAATCAATGCTTTGAGCTCTCGACTGATCAGCAGTGCATGCATTGTCAGGTGACGATTAAACTAAAACTATATATACAAAATATAAATATATTTGTATTCCTTATGCCTACGCATAAACTTTAGAAGATATAAAATATGAAAACATTTTTAAAATGCCATTACTTCTCTTCTCTCTAAAAGCTAAATATTTATTATGTACTTTTTTTTCGTATGCACTCAACATCATTGATTAATATTCCAGGGCATGAATGAAAATGTTTCCCTTTTAAAAGATCAAGCCCCTGCTGCTCTTCTCATATCAATCATATCCTATCATTTTCAATAAAGTTTGATAAATAGAAGAAGACAAATACAGAAAAATACAAAAATTGTTTTGTTTCCCTAGTTATGCTACAATAAAAGCTTGAAATAATAGATTTATTTGTAAGGGATTTCCCTAAAACAAACGGAATACTTTTGTATAACCTGAAGCATTTTGTTTTCAGTATTTAGTAACAATATTTTTTCTTTATTTCTCTCATATCTCTGTTTTTCGTAAGCATGCAGATACACAGATACACGAAAACATTTGATTACAAAAATATTTAAGTATGTGCTCGATCGAATGGCATAATGGTGTAAATATAAATTTTTTACTCGTCTTCTTCTTTTCAATTAGGAATTAAAAAATCATTGCGCTTTCTCTTAATGGCATCAATACGTGTTAATTTAAGGCCTATGTAGTACAGGCTCAAAATTACTATAAATTGTATAATTCAGATTGTGAAGAGCATATTATAACGACAGCGGCGTATCTATGTCCTTTCATTAGGTGTTCTTGCGTTCTAAAAGGTTGTTAGGATCCATGTAAACCTCACCAGAATCGACGCCAACTAACTAGCTAGAACACGCCAGAAGAACGACTTTTCGTATATATGAAGTAAACTATTGAGAAATATTGGAATATATCTTCGAAGACGAGCTTTCTGAGACTGGCTTTTGCAAATATGAGGTAAACTCTTGATGAATATTGGAATACAACTTCGAAGACGAGCTTCCTGCAACTCGTTTTTGTGAATGTGAGGTAAGCTATTGATGAATATTGGAAGACATCTTCGAAGACGACCTTTCTGAGACTGGCTTTTGCAAATATGAGGTAAACTCTTGATGAATATTGGAATACAACTTCGCAGACGAGCTTCCTGCAACTCGTTTTTGTGAATGTGAGGTAAGCTATTGATGAATATTGGAAGACATCTTCGAAGAAAACTTTCTACAGCTGGCTGTTGTAAAAGTTTTGAAGGCGAAGCCTCTTTAACAAACTTGAGAAAAATTGCTATCTTGAGAATTGACTGCTTGTGGTTGATTACTTACATACTTGTTTGCACGTTTTCTATTCTCCGAAAAAGTAAAAAAATTATATTCAAGCCCTTTAGGTGGTCATGCTTCGGATTGTTGATATGCTTGAAGTTCTCAGCAAACCTTCACCTCTTATATATTGTGGATAATTCTGTAAAGTAACATATCTCTATATTAAAAATATTCAAGAAATAATTGATATTGTGAACGTCTTGCACAGAATTTGTTTATAGCATTTTGCATTGAACTTTCGAAAAGTAAAATGCTTTTTATCTACCAATGGTATGGAACATATCCACATTCGTTCAACTTCCCTTATGGTAAGTTATGGTAAGTTATGTGCTTTAACAAAAGAAAGCTCAATGTCAGTGAATACTTTCTTTGCTTATGAAATCCCTTCCTTTGCAACTACTTGTTCATGCTACTTGTACACCCATAAAGCTGAGCAATTAAATGAATTTTACATCTAAATGGGAGAAGATTGCAAATGAATATTTTTGACACATACAAAAGCAGTGAAGTCTTATTTCCTTTACAAGGACGGCATGTAACAAATGAAAGCCTTCTTTGACAATTCTCGACTTGTGTCGAAATGCCTTTTCGCCGTGCTTATGTTTTTATCATCAATTAAGTGATTTAAAACCCAATGTTTATACTTAGTTTGTGCTGCATTATGCATATAAATGGAAATGTGAGCGATAATTAAATCGTAGCACTTAAATTATGATTCTGTGAAAATGCAGGCATAAAACATTCGTGTATATACAATATTTCTTGAAAATTTAATACTTTATTCATTTTCAAATTTAACAATTATATTAATTATTTGACGCCGTTGTATATTATAAGGATTTTGTTTATTAATAGTTCTTTGTATATTGTATTATATTAGATTAGCTCTATCTTTCTCTCTCTCTCTTTCTCGTTCGACTTTATGCTTGTCTCACATTAGCGCATTCAGGTAAACAATAGCTATATCATAACGAAATTATAATTTTTACACATAGGCCAACTCGCATGAATAGATGTAAGCAATTGTTTGTTTAATTAAAAATTAGAGTTTTTAAATGCCATTATTATATAATTCCGTATATTAATTATTTACTATTAAAAATATTTAATGAAGTTCATTAGCATATAGCAAACAATAAAACTTCAAATAGTATTTAGAAGTAAGTTATAATACTGCAATAATCCTTTACATGTTTGCAGTGAAGTGATTTAAAAACCATTTACTAATAACACAGCTAATATATTAAGCTTTTCAAAACGCAAAAATGCCCCAAATGAAATCTATTCTATGTCTACGCCTGTGTAAATAATAGATAGTAGACTCGGCTCTATGCCTGTCCATCAATCTGTCTGATAAAACAGCTATTCCTAACTGATTATAATAAGTAATGAATATATTTTTTTTTTTGTTTTCTGTTGTCAAATTGAGTTAAAAAATTATATAAATTGTTGTATATAATCGCCAGTATTTACATTTGTTAATCTGCAATTTTTATGAATATGTACATTAGTAGGGTTTGGTTAAAATATATATTTTTGTAAATGGCACATGTTCACACCACGCTCTGTATATGTTCTTGTAGCCACTCAAGAATATGGATTCGAAGATCCTATGGACCACGTACTAAAAGTAGGTGGACGCTGTCCTTTAAAGTTTAAGTGCGACATCCAAGAGTATTTACCTTTTAGGTCTTGCTAAAGTATATTAAATTCGGCCCGGTGTGTGCACGATTGTAATGCGCTTAAAAGAAACGCACCATTTATTACATCAATTAAAAGGATCGTCTGAGTCAATTTCAATCTCTCTCTCTCTCTCTCTCTCTCTCTCTCTCTCTCTCTCTCTCTCTCTCCCTCCCTCCCTTTCTCTCTCTCTGTCTGTCCGCCAAGTAGTTGCATAAATGTTTTTTCTCTTTCCCCCTGCCTAACCAACAAATCTTTCCAAGAATCAGCGTTTTGCCCGCATAGCACGAGTGACGTAAAAAAAGCAAATATATATCGCAGTGGATTTGAAATATCTTTTCGCGGTTTCTTGCAAAGCAAGCTCAATAACCGACCCTTTAACCAGAAAGAACGATTTAACCATCAATGACAGGCTATATTTACCTGTGATAACGATGTGTGATCTCTACTTCTTCAGAAAACTTGATCTGGAAACTATTTGAATGTTTTGTCCAATATACTCAAACACATCTCTGTAGGTTACACGACAAGCATCTCGTCTGTGTTAATTGCTCTGTGGAGTGTGAAAAAGACCATTTTGAATAAAATGCCTTAAAAGAAATGTTGCTACAGATCGTAAGTCTTTGTGCTGATTTCGAAGAAGCATTGTTGTCTTTCTTGGTTTCAGTTGCAATTTGAGATTCAGATTATATTCTTTAGCTGAGTGAATAGCAATGACACACTGGCTAAAGAACAGCCGTCCTATGGAGGGTATTACTCGCTGGAATTGTTTATTGTTCTACTTAAGAACTTGCTTTCGAAATCTTGCTTTTCTAAAAGCACAGCAAATGGCATCTTACAAATCAATCGTTGGTGTTATTTGTGTAATAATCTTTCCTATAAGTCTTTATAAACTTTGTTGTGTGAACGTTTGTTTTACTTTTCATACTTTGTAACTGTGTGGATGTACTGTAAAACTGTGCATCTTGAAGTTGCAGATGTTGTCAGGATGTATACGGAATTTTCTAAAGTCTGAATTTATTAGGATCGAAGACCACATAAGACACACTTATATGCTCTGATTTCGCAAATGCGAGCATTTTTGTTTTGTCACTTCTGCCTTTCGATCCGCTAGATATAATTTCTACAGCAATTTTAAAGAACTTAGAGTGAAAGAAAGTTCACATTTATACTTTTTGAACTCTTTAGATTGAGTAGTTCAAGGGTCAAGTTCAACAGCCCATTGGATTGCTCGAGAATTATCAAATATTTGTGAACTGGACACCGTCCTTCTTTTACTAATCTTTGCATCGTATTACTTTGAATAGTTTATATGAGTTACCTAACACACCCCAAATATGTTACTGTACAATAAGTAATTAGTTATTTCTTAACTGAATGTATGAACGAATGTTCATATGGTAATAATACCTTACCTATGTTGGAGTGCAGTCAAGAGTACCATATACCTAATTTTAAAGTTGTATAGCAACATATAATCACCTACTTCGGTTTATAGTTCCGCTCCTCAATTCAGTTTTTCTTTATTGATAAATGTATATAAAAACAGCAAGGCGGAAAATCGTATGCGTCTTAGCAATAATACTCAATTGAAAAAATCGTAGCCATTGCGCTGAGAAGAAAAGTTTTTGGTCAAGACACTCAACTCACTATCTAGACTTTGCTATCTCTTTTATCTTCTAATATGTCGTCAATGTTTATTTTAGTTTATTGTAATCTTTGCAGCGGTATCAATGGATACAGTTTTTTCACCACAAACTAATATTTAGCACAGGGTGGACATATGGACAGATAATATCTGATTAATATCGTCATTGAATCAACAACACGAACAATTTATAACATAAGTAGTCGTGGTTACCATGTTAGTGTCCGCAGGTTCAAATCTCAAGTACGGTAGAGTTTACTTTGGTTGTAGCTATATCGCGAGCTTAGTCCCTAAAGGCGTAAACACTTACCGATTGGGTACACATCCAGTAGGCCTCCCCCCTCTCTTCCTCTTTCCACACTTCTTTCTGAACGAAACTGTGTTGCAGGAAGTGATGACATCAATAATATATTTTAAGGAGGAATATTGACGCGTGTTACTTTTTTTGGCAGTTTTTTTATTGGATTAAAGTAACCCTTATCTAGAAATAGTAAAAAAAAAAAAAAATGATGACAAAATTGATTTTTCGAATACAATTGTACAGATTAGAGGTAAAATACGAAACCTGCGGCTCCTTTGATCCTCTCGCCATTTGCTTACCATTTTATGTGCAATTTTGAAATGAATTTCTCCAGTAAGCATTATAGAATTTTTTCGATACATTAAAATTTGACGGAAAAAAATTCAAACCGTTGCTTTTCAAGTTTTAGACAAAATATCCTGGCGCTTATCAAATTTTTATTTATATTTTGAGAAAATTTGTTCGCTGCGTTCGGTGTGAGCAGTAGGGGCACGCTGATGAAATTCAAGGATTGTTTTGCGAGAGCTCTCTACACCCGGTTTGTGCTTTAAGAAATTGAATAAAACTTTTTATTATTATTTTATTTTCATAACAATTTAAAAAAATTCCCCCAATTTTTTGTAAAAATAAGGTGATATCACCTTCAAACCAACATTTGCTTTGTATTCCTCGAAATTCCGACCAGAACTTGTTCATCCATCAATGATGGATGTAAAAGATAAACAAGTACTAGATATCAACGAATTCGTTTTAAACTGAATAGAAATTCTTTTTCATTTATTATTACGTTTACTTAAGCGAGGGGTTCCATTTCAACACATAATACGTATATCGAAATGGTTTTTGAAGCATTTTTCTCATCTCGAAGGTACTCAATGCATTCTGAAGGTTTTGATGGTAAAGAAGTTCTCATAGCAACTCTTCCTTTAGGGAAAGGCAATACATATGTATAAACAATATATATATGCGATTGTGTCCTTTGAAAGAGAATAAGAAGAAAGATGAAGGTAAGAAACAAAAATAAAGAATAAAAATAAAATATCAAATCAAATACCGTCAGATATGATGAAATGAAGAACGAAATGTCAATTTATTTATTTTCAATTTTTCATTTTTCCTCTTCGATGTCTTACAAAAGAGAATACATAGCGTAGTACTTACACATATAATGTTTCTATGTTATATACATACATTTACACATATAGATCTATATATGAAATATATTTGATATCATTTTTTTCCTTTTTTTTTTTTTATAAGACCCAAAGAAGGGAGAAAAATTATGTGGCGGAAGTGAAAAAACACACACATATATGTTTGTTTATGTTCGTGATTATATACATTCATAATATACATATATATGTATATATGAGTTTGTGTAGTTATGTCTATGCTTGTCTAAAGAAAAGAAGTGCATAAAACTGTCAGTTGACAACAAAAGTGAACCTGCATATAAACACGAACAGCTAGTACTATATAGTTGCCGTAGTAGTAGTGGTAGTAATAGTACTAGTGGTAAGCACTCAAGTGCCTGTGTTTTGTAAAAAATCTATTTTCATAGACTTCTTTTTTATAACCCAAAAGTTAAACACTAACAAACACGTTCACACATTTATGCACATGTGTATATATCGTACTAATATACAACTTGACTATAAGTTCTATGTACTTGTTTTCGAACTACATAACATTGCAAAACTGGCTCGAATGAATGAATAAGTGAGTAAGAGTGACGAAACAATAACTGACTGTACAAATATGTAACAATGTTTGCAGCAGCACAAAATGGGTGACCATCGGGTTAACCTTTCATTAAGTGATTAATGAGTATACGTTTTAAAATATGCACATTTTTTTCAATTTGCTTGAAGACTCTTCGAAAACTTTTAGAAGTTTCTATAACCACCACCGAAAAATGAGTCTTGACTGCCTTTGTCTCTACATTTCCCCGAGATATACATTTGAAATCTACTAAAGCAAAGCACATTCTAAGTCCTCCTAGACTATAAAGAAAACGTCCTTTTTCGCTGAAATTGTATGCAAAATATAAAGGAAACGGTTGTAACGTTGAAAGTGGAAAATGAATTAAATCGGCCGAAGGACACGCTTACATGAGCAAAAAATTAGCAAACCCTTTCTGTGGTTCATCTCATTACTCATAACTTAAAAAAATAAAAATCAAGTGAAACCATTATATTGAGGCCATTAAATACCCTATACCACTTTGTTTAATACAGTTATTCATATAACAAGTTTGGAAAATAGGACTTTATATGGGAAAAAGTCGAAGAAATCATCCGATCTGGACCATTTTGAGGAGAGTTCGTCTTTGGGTGAAAACACGTCGGCGTATCCAATTTCATCCAATTACCTCAAAAATTGCAACGGGCAGGTTGAATATAAGAATACAGAATGCACAGATAGACAGACAAACTTAGATCGATTAAGAATAACTTTTCATATAATAAAAGGTGAGCCTATTCAAAATCCTTCTGGGCGTTGCATGCGTCCATTTGAACTTAATACACTCTCATATCACAAGTGGAACAAGGTATATAGGGTTTTTTGTTCACTTGAGTGGACGAAGGCAAAGTGTCTCGACTAGCAACTCGGTTTTCAATAAATTCCAGAGATTTAAAATTTTAGTTTTAGAATTTATTTCTCTCACTAAATTAATAATAATGATAATAGTAATATATATAATTTTCTTACTTGTTGTGTCGAAGATTTAGTTCAGAAAAAATAATAAAACCCTCTTTCTTTTCTTCACGTTCTGAAGAGTGTTACTAATATTTTTGAAACTACTGCCACAATAATCCTGTTCAATGGAGTATATCCTTCTTTTGCAAATTAGATTTTCGTTTTTCTCGTTATCTTCTTAACATATCTGTGCTGGTAAAGTTGGCCACCTTTAATCCGGTGGCAACGTAGTAAACGGAAAGTAAAAATTTTACGTTGTGTGTTTAGTGTGTGCGCATGAATTGCCTGCATAATAGAAAGTCGAGTAAATGACGTTGCCAGTAGACTATGAGATATAGTTGTGCATTCATACAACCAAACGGAGCACATAAATATACATTTACATACACATAGATATTTATACATATATATAAATGCCAATTGACAGCATGGACAAATTGAAGTATATCGATTTTGATATTGTTATTGCTGAAGTTTGATATTGCATTAAATTCACCGCCAGTCACTAGCATAAGTGAAGTTATATGTAAACAAAGCGAATTTTTATGAAATTTTTTTAATTCATATTTTCTTACAAAAGATTACAAAATCAAAAAACAAACAAACGAAGATATGTTCGATTAAGTATTATAATTATGACACGTGTGCAATTAAATTGAACGAATTTTTTCATACACCTACATTCATACGTCAGCATGTTTGTCGTTTATACACATATAAAATAGTATTCTTAGTTTAGAGTACAATAATTGAAAACATGACAGTTTTTATTTTTATATAAAACTTTGACATTTTTTAATTATGCTCGTTTTGTTATTGCTGCCTTTCTCTTTTTTCTTTTTTCTTTTTTTTTTTGTGTTTAACCTACTTGTTAGGTTATAAACTAAAAACATAAAATGTGTAAATCTCATGTCACAACAATTTAATACATAAACATTCACATTGCAGATAATCAGTACATATACAACAGCAGTCACATACAAAGTATTAGTTTTATTTATTTTTAACTCGCTGTGAATTAAATTTTTCATTTTGTTTGCAACAGTCATAAACAAATGTCAAATGGCAACGCCAATGAATGGTACTACACTTTACTCTCTTCCCATTCATCAGTTTGCTGATTGCGCTCCCCAGGCAATCAGTGTCACAACTTTAATAATACATTTTAAGCGCATGCTTCATTGCTCGTTCGATTTAAATTATTTTACTAAAATAGTTGTTTCTCAAAAGATATCCTCTCGGCTTGCTCTTGTCAATAATAATACATAAAATGTTATATGTTTAGGCTGAGCAAAATTTTACAAATCAATTTCTCCGACTCAATCCCGAGAAGGCCTGCTAATAATCATGTAATGTTTATCGGCAAGATATCTTCCCAAAGGCAACAACAAAGCAATGGTGCTTTCGCGCTTTTGTTTTGAAAATTTCAATGCGAGTCTGAAAAAGTAGACAACATTCCGACAAAAGTCAAAGTAGATCCACAATCAAGCAATGATGATATTTTCAAGATCTTCAACAGCCAGCATTAAACTAAAGAAACTTAGTCTAAAAACAATGCTCGTTGTTGGTATGAATTCAACCAAAAAAAATTTGTGTCGGCGAATTTTTATTGAAAGATAACGACAGTGGGCTTTGATTGCAGCTATTCGCTGCCTTGCCTTCAATCATCATGCCGATAGCTATATAGATGCCTCTATGATCGTAAGTTATTTCGAAGGGATGCCTTTAAAATCACCGTTCGCCCACGAATTCAAAACAATATATGCTGACAGATCAGGAACTGTTGTGAGAAAATGTCGTGACCATTTTACTTAACTGCACATATTTCTTTTCAAAATATTGTTTTCCTATAGAAATAAATTTATTCTTATCTCTAAAATCTCATCAGTTTTCTAAGAATCTCTTATTACAAAAACAAAAAGAAAAAAAAATCAAGCAACATATTGAATTTCTAATAAAAAAAATATTCGTGAAGTTTAGTAAACGATGGGTATGCAAGATTCGTATATAAATATTTGTAGCTTTTTTATACATTTTTCTCACAACTTTTTTATGCTCATCCATAAAACATTATTATTCACACATCAATGTTTACTTCTTTAATAATAAATAAGCAGAAAACTTAAACTTACACTTAAAGATGAATTGTGGATACCCAACAACTCACTCAAACAAAAATTACATTAAATTAAATAAAAATTACAAAAATTTTGTTAAAGAAACGCAACCAAGCGGAAGAAATTTTATGTGCATTTCTAACCAAACCTTACTCGAATGGTTTATATGGTAAATAAGTACTTTATAAAATTTTTAGCAAATAACATCATTTTAATCTGCCAAATCTTCGGATTAAGTCTGGCTCAAGGGAGTTCTTTAAGGCCAAGCATGGCACACAAACTTTTCCGACTTACTTATAGAATTCATATCGAAATCTGGTTTAGTTTGTAGTGCGTTACCGTCTAGATTTTGATTTGGCAGACATGTGGCCGACTGTCTTATATAACTTATGAGTTCAGCCATTTTGTGGTTGCAGAAGTAAACGTAAATAAAACACGCTTCCGAATGAAATTGAATTCAAGCGTTTTGCCCATTACACGTGCTATACAACACATACATACGCACACGTATTTATCTCAATTTTTATGGCACCAAAAGAGTTTTTAGCGGCCAGATGGATGATGGATGGACTTAAAGTTTAATTAACTCAACACTTCAGACCGAGAAAACCAGGATATTTAAAAATAGATGGATTGAAAAGTTCGGAGGCATAAGGAGTAAACGAATCAAAGCCTCCTTTCGGTGTTATTGTTTGTATGTTTGCAAGCTTATATGGGAGGAAAGGAGGAATTACGTAATGAACAACTCAATTAACATAACTTGCTTTTTGTGTATACACATACACATGTGGATATAAAAAAAGAGCAAATGTCATATTTAAACGCATAACTAATAAACATGATATAAATTTTGTCGCATTAACAAATAAATAAATAAGTAAACAAATGTATATACAGAAATTCATGTGAAAATACATTTATAAATGAATTCATCTAAACTTAAATTGAAACATATAAGCACAAGTTGTGCGTATGTGTGGTGTATTTGCGTAAAAGAGAAATTACGTAAACATTAAATTACAACTAAATAAACATAAAATTTGAAAACATCTTTCGTTGCGAATGGAAAAATATTAAAAAGAAAAAAGAAGCAGAAAAACAAAAACAAAAACAAGAACAGGCAAATAAACGTTTGTTCATAACAACACAATGAATGAAGTGCTTTTGTAATTGAAATGTACGACACAAAAGTTTTATACAGAGATCTAAATAACAAGGAACAACAAGAACATCAACGTAATAATAACAGCAACAACAACAATATTAACATTAACAGCAACAACAACAACAACAACAACGACGACGACAACAACAACAACAGCAATAATAATAAGAACTGGGTAACAAGAATAATATTTATGTAAAATAATAACCAAGAGACTCTTTTTACTCTGTCACTCTGTCTCTCCCTCCATTACAGTATACGTTAAACGAATGAAAGTAAAAATGGAATTTATTATGCACAGTCAGAGAATGAAATGAAGAAACAGTATATTTTATGAAATGAGAGATAGAAGTCGAAGAAAAAGAGAGAAAAAAAAAAGGGAGAAAGAAATTTGCATTTTGCATCATTATCGTCAACGTCGTCAACATTATCATGATAATCATGAGCAGATACGTAACTAGATTTATATTAAATTATAAATCAAAAATTTAAATTACTTTAAAACATTTATATGCAATTAAATTTCTTGATAATTGGAAAAGTGTTAATAAACAATGCGATGCAATCCAAACTTCTGCAAGAATCAACTTGATGCACAGGCAAATACTAGCACGCCTACACTCATATATGCACAGAAGTTAAATTGCAAAATAATTTATTGTGCAGAAAAAGCTTTTTGTCAAGGAAAGTTTTATAAACAAAACAAAGAAAACTATATTTTTCTTAACTCGACAAGACTACTTTAAATAATCGTTTCTTTGGATATTTTTTTCTCGAATTCTTTATTTTGACCAACCACTCAGAGGAGGCCCCCTATACGTGCAAGCACGATGGCGGTCAGAAAGAGTTGTCGGCAGAGAGGGATAGAAAGAGAGAGTAGTGCTCGTGCACGTTTAACTTAAAAGCGCAAACATCAGACACGATAAGAAATACCAGTCCTGGTCCTGGCGCGCATTGTGATTGAAGGACGACGAGTCGCGGTAGCATGTCATTTGATATGCAGACAATTCCAGGCCGGGTGGGTGAAAAGGCTGGGAAAGCCTTATGGCCATTTGGGGCATCCTATCCATACTTGTAAGTTATACTCTAATTTTGGCTGAATGTAGGCGGTATAAATGGGATGGATATCGCCTACAGTGAAGAATTTCCTGCACCTCGAATTCTGAGAAAACTCTTGTGTTTGACTCAAGTTGCCAAGTAATGATTACCAAAGTCCGCATATCATCGCAAGATTAAATTTTGTTAAAATTGTCCGTTCCATTTTCAAGTTTATTGAACCCTCTTAACATGAATGTTTCAAGGAATCGATAAGTGCTTTTTTACTGAACACTCACTCTCTTTAGTCAAAGACGAAGTCAAGTTTTCAACATAATGTATGCCCTGAGCCATCAAAATAAAGTTAATACGAGTTTATACTATATTTTTCAACAATCTATCGGAAGGAAAACGCTCGCCTTGGCCCTTAAACGATCCAAATTAACTATTTTAAATTGTCAAATTTCTTTAATGCGCTTTGTAGGGTTTTCGCGGTAGGAAAAACTCATGAACGTAGATTTAGTGAATTTTAGCTTTGAACAAAATATACCATAAACAGCACGTGTTGATAGGGTATGCAATGGTTTTTCGAAAATAGGCCAACATGAAGAATTTTTTTTTTGCTAAAATGTTGTGAAAGTAACAAAGTCAAACATGGACTTTCGATCCTTGTGCGTCTAAAGCACATTTTTTAAAAAATAAGAAAAGAAAATGCTGGCAGACGTACAACTGCTCAACATTTTTTTAAAAGACATTTTTTAAAAGTCATGCATTCCGAAAGGTCCAAAGCGTGTCAATGCACTCATTAACGATGATCAGTAAGGATCATGTACTGGCCAAAGTGCAAGGGGAAGTAAGGTATCGTCCAACAAATCAAATGAATCAGGAGTTGGTCTACTAAAGATACATTTATAGAGTCCCACTATAATCGCAATAGTATCTAAATAAGAGCGTTCCTATCTGGCAAAATGTCTGTTTATAATTTAACAATCTCTGTAGGGAACATGGAGATGGCTCATTGTTACACTTACATAGTAAGCGAGGCAGTAGAGAAATGTCCTCAACGAAATGTCCGAACGTATTGTGGCCAGAATAGAAAGCACCAAACGGTGAGATGTGTGCTGTGCAAAATGCCGTCTTAAAGGTGTTCATTCTGTATTAAATACGGTGAACGCCGCGACGTGCCCCTGATATGGGTATCAAATAAAACGCCTTTGAGGGTAGGCTTAATTTTTTCTTAACATTGCTCTCGAAATGGGGCGTCAACGCGAATTATAAACTTGATCGTTGAGTTGGCAAGGAATCTTTTAAAATTCATGTTGGTTACCTACCTGGAGTGGATTTATGAACATGTTGCTCGACAGCAATTTTACAACCGAAAGATTTTTTATCCGATAGTAAGACAAATGCAATAATTTGTTGACAACTGCAGACACTCTAAATATTATAGCGAATCTATAGTCAATAGCTATCGAATTCACTCAATCGAGTTAACTCGATATCGAGAGCTCTGAACCGGCCCCTGAATTAAAACAGATTTAAAAATGTAGTACCGCTAAGAGAAGAAAAAAAGAAACGATTATCATTACGACCTCCACAAAAAGAATTTTAAATTTAAAAAATTAAAAAAACTATCTCTCGTTTTTCATGGAAATCTTTTTTTAATTTACTTCCATTATATATTTAAAATTATATTTATGCCAGCATTTTGCATAAAAAGCATTATATAAGTGAGCATTTTTTTTTTTTAAATCCTTATGATTGAGGGCAAGGTTCTGCTTTAGCCTTCATTAACCTCCCCCTAAGCACCTTTGGCCACTTTGCTGCCTCCTCATAAGTAGAGCACATTAAGCATAAATGTTACAGAAAAACAAAAAAAAAATACAAAAAAGAAAAAAGAAAAACAATAAACAAAGGAAAATATCTTCGCAGTAATAAAAATCTTTTAAAAACAATGAAAAATTTTCCGTATATGCGAGTCATTATATCCAAGCCACCGTAAAAAATTTCTTATATCTATACTATATGTAATACATATATATGAACGAATTATGCATTTACATGCATGCATATGTATGAATTTCTATTGTATAAAATGCTAAGTTGAATAACAACAATAACCTAAATTTAAATAATAGCATTTATGATAAACATATACACACAAATAACCGAAACACGCATATAGGACATTTCCACATGAGAATACCCTGCTACGAATGCCATTGGGTAGCGAAAACGAAAGCTTTTGGAAAAAAGGGAGCCATTAAATAATGATTTGCTTGAAAATAAATCCTATAATTTCTTTTGCTTTAATTTTAGATTTTATCGAAAAATGTGCTATGATTAAATGAGTAACCTGTATTTATTTTTTCCCTTGAGCAATCACACAATCCATAGAATCAGGCAAGAAAGAATTCATTCAGAAAAAGATAACTTTAATAAACCAAACTTTTAAATAATATTAATTAAAGTTGCCGGCTTACGAGAATATATGCATAAATATCAAACGGATTTTACTTAGTCTTTGAAGAAGACAAATTTTCCACACAACTTTTGGGTCATTTATAGAAAAGCCCAACGTCCATACGAACTATACATGTTGCGCCAACCGTACAAAAAAAAATTTATAAATATATTTGTAAAATTTTTACAACCTTCCGTACTCGGTTAGTGAAACAGCAACCAACGTTTGTTACTGCTCTTCAGAATTGCAAATCGGATGCAAAAAAAAAAAAGGCAGAGAAAGAAGGCGAGGAATAATAGAGAGGTAAGCATAGAGACAAGGAAAAAATAGCAATATGAAAAAGGATTTTTACGTAAAATCGTTCTTTGCCCCATGAAAATTCAAATTACCATTAAATATTATACAAACCGAGCATACACCAAACATTACCTATATGTACGAGTATGCATACATTTGTATTTATGTACTGATCAAGAAGTATAGAGAATTTTAGAAATTAATCTAGAGACCTGAGTTAATTCTTTCGCCCAAAATTCGAGATGTAAGCGGGATATTCCACGGAAAATCCTCTAAAGTGCACACGTTAAATGACAAGCAGGTGTCTGCCGCCCTCAGTAGAAAACAATTTCAATGAGACAACGGTTCTCGCGAACATTTGTGTTAATCTCATTTGTCGTCAGAATCAATCCAGCAAAAACCACAGGGAAAGTAGTTGATCACGGGGCTGAAAACTCAAACTTAACCCAGAAATGATCGAATACCCATCAGAAAAAGTTTGAAAGTCTTTGCTTACTTACTCCTTAGCGAGTATTAATATAAAACTTTGCATAAATATTTCGTATGGCACTTCTAAAGGTAGATGAAAGAAAAAAGCTACAGTTTGCCAAGAAGCCTACAGAAAAGTGCACATAGACCTGTAGAAATAGTTTGCCAAGTAGCCCACAGAAAAATATAGATTGGCTTCTTGGCAAACTGTACTCCTTCTTTCATGCATGGATTTGAAATGGCATTTATAAAAAATTGAGCCGAATACAAATATAATTAAACCGAATATGTCTTTTAATTATTGTTCCTAAGTTACTGATCTGATATGATTTCTCGATCTAATGCACAAGTAGCACAAGTACTGTTAACTTGCCTCTCTCTGCCTTGATCATTGTGATAAGTAAATGCTGAGTGAAAAGTTTACATTAAAGAAAGTTTTCGTAGGCTCCAGGTTATTTAACACAAGATCAGATTTCTAATATTACAGGGTATACATTAAAAACTTGATTAATTCTGATAGCCATTTTTATCGAGTAGCAGCTATCTGATCTAGATATCTATCATATATACTTAAGGTCAGGAACATTTAGAAATATTGCATTCTCCCAGCTTCTTTTCCAGTCCCAGCCAGCGTAAAGGCTTCGTAGAGCTATAGCAGAACTCTAATTTGACGATTGTTCGATTGTAATGATATTGACCATGCTCTGGCACAAATTACTCCCTTTTCGTTTGCCGCCGGATCGGTTAATATAAATTCTTGACAACTTGTGAAAACGTTCGTAAAACGAAAACACTTTCAATCTTCCAGTTTATTCCCTCTATTTGATGGGGCAAAGTGTTTTTTTTTTTTTTTTTTTTTTTTTTTTTTCAAATTATGTCAACACCTTCCGTTATCAACTTGCGAAATTATATGAAAATGTAGTGTAAGAACCAAGTACTGCTTGGTATAGACAACAAACTAATAGACAACAAACAAACAACAAAATTGAAAAAAGTTATTATTTTCAATTGTTTCCGATACTTATTGATTGACATTTGCTTACTTATATAAAGCTTTTTATGTAGGAAAAACCAATTCTCTTGTTATGTAAATTATTTTTTACTTTAACATTAACATACTCAACAAATATATATGAATAGTTACACACACGCACTCAACAAAATTTCTTTTCCTTTTTTCATATATGCATTACTTAAGGAATACATTCGCTTGGCATTTGCCTGCAAAATATGAAAATAAGCACCGAAGACCACATGATCAAAGTAAAATTATAATTTAAAGGTATCCCTCCATACACATTTAATGAACATAGAATTCATCACGTGACTCTTTTAATTAGTCAACTAATGTTGGTTTCAATTAACTCTTATCCAGCTCGTGGTGAAAAGTGTATTTGTAATACGCTAGTGATAAATAAAAAATGTAGCAAAAAAGATTGGAAGAAGCATAACACCATACCATAACACCATTTTACTTTATGTCCATTGGCCATAGTTTATTATGTACAGAATGCCGTACACGTCCGACAAGCAAAGGTACTTTTCCGTTTGGAAGATGATTTTATACGTATTATCGAAAATTCATAACTGTGCTAAGGGGCGTGTATAGCAATTTCGACGCAAACCGAACATATTTTCTTATCCAATTTCGTTTTTATAAACGGTAAGTATATGCGCTTTCGTATGAATTGTTGTTGCGTTGTTAAGTTTTATTAATTTATTTAATGTGTTGTTTTCTCTTTCATTCGTGCAACAAATTTTGTTTTTATTCGTTCCTATATATGCTATGAATTTTTTTCTCCGTCCAGCAATCACACACACACACACCGACACTACGTTAGCTAAGTGGGTACTTTTTAAATCAGTACCGGTACCGTTGATATATAATTGGGTTATTTCAATAAATTTTAATTTCTTTCTCTGGATTTTCTGTTACACTCGGCTGAAAACATTTTAAAGGTTTAAAATTTATCTGATGTTCCTTTTATAACGGGCAGATAAATGAAACTTATTCATTCATATCTATGCATACAATGGGTCGCTCATGCTTTTCTACATGTATTGTCATCATTATTGTCACGCCCTGTCATTATAATTTTACATACACTATTAGCTTATATAGCGCTTATTAATATATTTTTATTGTTATTTTCAATTAGAATTAAAATTTTATTAAAATCTTTTTAATGTTAAAATTAAATATCCTAAAAAAAATGTTATATTAAACCGCGGCAAGCAATTACGTATTTTTAATGTGCAATTATAAGTACAGTAAAGGAAGTTAATTAAGCTCAGTCTTCCACTATGCTTCATGGTTGATATTGATTGCCGGTCTCATAATAAAAAGGATGCACGGAAGACTGGCCTAATTCCATAAAATATATTGGCGATCATAAGAGTTTTCGATCACCGTTGTTTGACCGCTTACGGAATCGGTTACAAACGGTTACAAATACGGTTTTTAAACAAAACGAGATGCACGGATATAGCAATAAAAGTAATAGTAATGAGGCAAAGGAACTGTAGATGAACCTTGTCTCTCACGTAGAACGTATTGGTATGGAATGACAAGCAATATGCTAATACAAACTGTTGCATTACCTGAATTCTCGTCGTTAGCAAGGATCACGCAATGTAACGGCACAGATGCGATAGTATACGAGAATAATGAGCAACACGTCCTTTTTGAAATCTAACAGAACGATGTATGTACCTGTTTATTTCAGGCTTCTTTCATGCGATATGTAACAAAGGGTGAAACATTGTCTCACCACTACATTCCGGAGAAAAATCGGCTATGTGACTTAGGACGGAATCGACTTTTTTAATTGGCTTAATATTTGCTTTGAAAATTTGGGAACATCGGGAAAAAATTCATTCACTAAAAGGAGCTTTTTCCTTGACATTTCGAGGTGGTTTCGGCCTAGTGTTCCGGTAACGGTATCTGTGTCAAACAAATCCCTACTGAGAGGTTATGGCCTAAAGTCTTTTGGCTGTTATCTAATGCATATGAGGATGAGAGCGATTCGAGAAGTGTCCGTGCTTCTGACAAGACGTAACAATATTTGAGAATGGATGGACGGTTTCATAGTTCTAAGATTGTAGACAAATGATAATAATGGATAAAAAAATTTTTTAGAAGAAAAGAAAAGGTGCCTATAACGCATTTCAAAACCAACAATACCTCGGCGCCACACCTAAAGTTCTCATTTTTTCATTTGTATTTTTTACAATATCTTTAAAATAATATTTTTCATCGCGATAAGTTAATTAAGTCATGTCATTGAAAAATTATTGCATTTTTTTTTAGCCGAAAATTAATTAAAATTGGTAGCTTCTATTCAAATACAGGCATAAGTACTTTACCGACTGCATAACCAGTTCAATTAAAGATGCCTCACGAGATTGACGCCGCGATTGGACTTTTTAATATTTTGTGAAAATTAAGACTGACGTATATGCTTTTTAACTCTCTCGAATATTGTTATTCCATTTTTTCTTTTATCCAAAGCAAAAAAAAAAATCGAAAAAGACTTGTTTTAGGGCGTTACGCTTGCACTCTTCCTTAAGCTTTTCTCCGCATCGTTTTTTGTGTTCCTGTCTTGTTCTTCCGTTAACTTGAACGCACTCAAAATTAATCAAGTACGATACAAAAGAGTATTTATTTATACGTTAAAATTTTAAAGGGGTGAAAACTGTATTTTCCGACCGTAGCCGTAGATTCCTTTGATAGATTCTTCGAACACAATCCAGCCAATTTTTGGCGCATGGTACAAAAATCACGCAAAGTAAAAATACAACAAAAATTTTCCTAAAATTGAAATTTAAGCGTTTTTTTTACCGAAATCGGAGTTTCAAACTTGTCGTGTCAATTTTTACCTCAATAGCTTGAAATTTATAATCATGGGATATATCAGCGCGTATCATGGGATTTTTTCAGCGCGCGGCTTTTTTTTTTTTGATAAAAAGGAATTAAAATCGACTTCAATTTTTTTGTAAATAATTTTCTTGAAAAAGTTTCATTATGTCCACTATATAATGAATCTTAGTTCCCGAAAATTTTTGCTCTATTGTTTTAAGTACAAAATTGTGACATATAGCGCTACGGCATCAAAGGCAAAAAAATTCGTTTTCGAAAGTTACGAATCTTCCATTTCCAGTATTGCTCTTCGAAAACAATCATTCCTAGATTTTGGTTACGAAATCTGAAAAACAGTCTTTTTTGCGTACCATAGCGGATATCTTCGTAAGTAGCTTTAATGGAATTGTAATCAAAGAAATTGTCATCGGAACTACTTACCTATATTTTCGCCATAGGTATAAAAATCCATTCGTACAATGACTTATAGGAAAGCCTCCCGTTAGATTTGCTATGTTCAGCAAAAATGTATTCTATCGGCACTAAGACGAAAGCAGCACTGGTCGAAAATACACTCTCAGTCAATCGTCAGCGTTTGATCAAAAATACAAGGAAATCTTAAAGAATTTTTGAATGGTTCTTCAAATTGATCAAGTTCTAAAGTCATAGATATATAGAAAGACTTTTTCTATGTTATGTTTCGTCATCGGTTCGACAAACGTGAATTCTGAGTTACTTCAGGACTTAACGAATTCATAGTAAAAAAATACTTAATGTTGTTGTTCTTTGTTTTAGATGGCTAAACACTTAGGAAATGTAAACAAGTACGTAGTAATGGTCAACGAAGTTTGTAGGTAGTGAAGGTAGAAACGGGTTATTAGTGTTTTTGTAATCAAGCGATCACATTTAAAAACATTTGATTATTAAATTTACTTGCCGTTAACTGTGAGACTTTGAAGTGAAATTAAAACCCTTATGCTTATTTATAAATGAGTTGCTTCGAATAAAGTGAAACGAAGAGACTCAAGCATAGGCCATAAAGAAATAGAAAACAAACTCAACACATTACTGACGTTCTACAAAGTGTAAAGAGTCCTTGACCTTGCGAACTTGGAACTAGGGCAATAAATTAATGGAAAAGTAAGCATAATATATCCCAATTAATTTCATTTGACATAAAAGCTTTTCTGACAGCATGTCAATAAATTGCGTCCTCATATATATAGACCAATACAAGGTTGCAAGTTATTCAGAAAAAGTGAGTAAAATAAGTAACTTAGTATGGTTTTCCTCAAATTAAAAGATGTAGAGATTCCAGATTTAAAATTTTTGAATCGAATAACTTTGAAAGGATGTTTAAATATAAATGCAAACATTTTTTAGTTAATGATTGCCTGTATGCCAAGTATTGTTTAATATTTTGGATTTGATGTAAACTCAAATGAATAATTGCTGTAATTTCCTTTTTTTTTAATAAAATCCCAACCCCTGTTAAGCATGATTTTCGAAGGAAAGCGTTATGCGCTAAAAGCAACAAGTAGATACCAGAATTTAAAATTTATAGACCAAAATACGGCTACGTTCAGTTATTTGGTTTATGGAACTCAAATAAAAAGCGCAACTTTCTTCGACGCACTAACTTAAAAGAGAAGTCTGCTACAAATGGGATTTAAATAAATAGGGTTACTTGGTCTGTTCTAGTTGTTAACCCTTGAAAAAGTATTTGCTCTTGGAGCATAAAATTGTGAAGTAGAATCGTTATAAAGCAATTCTGTCATCTAATGTTTTTCGTATACTCATGTGGTGACCGACAGGCCGTCTTTGCTTCACTTTCATGTTGAGAGAGTGGGAACTCGTTCTTCGACAAGCTTTAAAACTTAGTAATTCTAACTACTTGATGGCCTTCTCTTATATATTGATTTGGATTCAAGGAATAAATATACACCAACATAGCAACACGATTGTCTACAAAGACTTAAATAGTCCACAAAATTGTGAATTAATTCGAAATTCTTTGCTAAGACAACGTTTTCAAGCAAACTGGGCCTTTAAAATTGAAAACGTATAGCGTATTATCAAAGTTCGATGCACACTTCGCACGTAAATTTTATACGCAACATTTTACATGTTTTTAATTTTTAATTAGAATTTTATTAAGTTACAAATTGCATGTTACATGTTACGTACATACACAGTGTTTTTTTTCATAGTTTACTTTTATTACAAGTGTGACACATTCCTACAATGTATTCGTATACTTATAGAAATTTTTATATAAATGAAAGGTGTTGACACATATGTATATGTGTGTGCGTGTGTGTGTTCAATAAAAAATACATTGAAATACAGAACTTTTAAAGGTTCATTAATGTAATAACTTTTGTTATAATTTATACGCCCTCTCTTGTTTGATTTAATAATAAGCTTCTCTGTTATGGTATCACATTCACACCAAAACAAATTACAAATATAATTATTTTATAAAAGTTTCAACTTTCAACTAATTGTATTTTCATATATTCATGTGTCAAGAAAAGTTAGTAACAATTTAATCGAACTTTACTTTATACTAGATATGTGTCTCTACTTGATGTCGCCCTATTAAATACACTCGTTGTCGAGAGGCAGTCGTTTTATTTCTAATTTAGATTGAAAACTATAAGTTGCTTTCTAAAGGACTTTTTCAAAATGGCACTCTCATGCAGTGGCACGCTACTACTACTACCATGGACTAATTGGGCTCCCTGAGATGGAAGGAAAGATCGTTCATTGATGAATCCTTCAGTAGGTGGCGTTACGAAGTGCATTGTGTTTATTCCATGGGTGTAAATATCTACACGTCCGACTACGATACCCATTTGGCAGAACATCAGTAAAAGATAGACCTTTCCAAGTCAGGCAGATGCCATTGCAATGTACTGTTCTTTTTACTTTTGAAGACTCATTGTATTGTAATCGCTATGTTGTATCATTTGACATTTTCCTTTCTTGAGCTTGTTTTAGTCTGTTTGATGCGACACACTTGGCGTCAGATCTAATTTTAAATTTAATCAATGAACTTCGGTTAAGGTCATAGGGACTAGGAAAGCGACAATAATGTACAGAGCTAAAAAAGGGCGTGGCTAAAGCGAAATGATGCTAAGCAATGCTTATGATGTCTTTAAAGCGATTTAGAGAATAGGAATATGCTTTGGGAATACATATCAGCGAAATTCGAAGAAAGAAAGTCCCACACCTACGTAGATTTCTCAACTTACATCTTTCGTTTTAAGACATGCTCAAAAGCAGGGTAAAGAAAACAAATCATTTCACATTAATATTACTTTTTGTATTTCGCCTCTTTGTCTGCCGCGGAATCTTCTTCTTTCAAAGAAAGCAAACTTTTTAAAATCAACTTTCTTCGTTTATGAAAAGACACAAAAAATCACTTTTGTAATAAATCCTTTCCTCAAGCCACGGAAAATTTTTCTGTACTCAATATGACTAACGTCATCACATCTACCTTATCTATCTAAATGGCTATATGCAGTACACTCGTTTTGGGAGAAATTTTTATTTAAACATTGAAAATGAATTTTTTATCAACTACGGAAATCGAAAATATTGCTCTACACAAATACACAGTGCAAGCGGATGGGGATCTTTTATACATTTTTTCCAACTACAATGAAACGAACTCTTCTATGTACATAAATGCGTTGCCTGTAGGATGCGGAATGATTTGTAAAAAGCGTACGTATATGTGTCTGTGCTTGAGGAAACTTATTAATGTTCATATGTCTATCTATGAATGTATGAATGATTCAGGCGGATTGTGATGATTGCTGTTGGGTATTTTTTTTTATACATATAGATAGAAGCGCACTCACGCATAGATTGTTGATGATGTTATTGCGGTAGGGTTTGATTGTATTGTTAATAGAACCCTGGTTGTGTACATAAACGTACATAGCTTTGAGGGTAGATAATAAGTGTTTTGAGTAAGTTTATAGACGGCAATAACAGCAACAATAAGTCTAACTAACAGCTACGCAATTGTCACCCTTAACTATCACAAGGCAGGCAATCAAGTCAAACATTAACTAAACCGCATACACCCACACCGACACACTCATACTTACTTAGCACAAAACATATATACGGTGATATTGCAAATCTGTGGGTTGGCCAGTAAGTTTATGTTGTTGTTACCGCTTTTCCCACCACGCTCCCTACGGTATGGCAAGATACGGACTTAGTTCAGGGTTTTTACGAAAGCAAAATAACAAGAAAAGTAAAGAAAAATTCAACTCACTTAAACACTAAAATAGCATAAGTCTTCAACAAAGAGGAAAACTTTTCTTTTTAGGGTAAAGTTTTTCCATTCTTTTCGTTTAATGTTAATGATATTCAGTTTCTTTTTACTGCTTAAGCTTAAGTGTCATTTACTCCAACAACGCAATTTCAATTTATTTCCGTTTGGCAGAAATCATATGCAAAAACCATAAGTACGTATATATCTGGCAAATATTGAAGATGTCAGTTTGTTTGTTACTGTACAGTCTGTGTCTGATTTATTATCTTCAGGCAATAAAATAATCATCTCGTTGCTGTTTTTTCGTTTACATTCATTTTTTTTTCTTGTTTTTTTTTTTTTTTTGCTGATTCATTGCTACTGGTCGAATTAATATTATTATTTACAACCGTCGGTTATATTAACTTACGTATTTCATAAGAAATATCATATATGAGTCAGAAATTCAACTTGTATGCATTCAGTCATCTGTGAGTTTGAAAGGCTTTCCAAAGTCAAGCGTAATATCTTCGTTTTTTAATTAAAATTTTGTTTTCCATTTAATATTTCATATAAAATAAAACCATCAACTAAATATATACTGAATGATTTCTATTTTAATTTCTTCTTGTCCGTAATTATGGTATACATATATAATATTGATTAATAAAAATTGCTTTCTTTGCAATATAATTATCAATATATAACACAATATAAAAAGAGTTTGCCCTCAGACCATGGCAAACTTTGCATACATGAATGGTTATGAATGGCTTAAATATTGACAGCAACAAAATTTAAAAATGGCTGATAATGCAATTTTGACAACCGTCATCCGAGTATGGATGAGTAATAAATTTTCTTTTTCATTTAAAATACAGGGAAATACATGTTAAGCGTACGCTCTACAGACTTCTGCGTGTCTTTTATTGCTAGAACTTTCAGGACGAAATTTCCCATTAGAAGCTCTTAGCGGTAAATTTACAGATCATCTTTTAAAAGCATTCGAATTCGAATTATAGTTAACTCATACAAGTCAATAAACCACAACTTACCATTCAATCAATACTGATATGAATCTCGATACAGATATTTACGAAGGGCATGGAAAGCTTCAGGGAAAAAGGCGCATAATTCCCTTATAAAAGCGCCCACAACAGGGCAATGATTGATAACATACAACTGTTGAGAGTTGCGAAGTCAAAAGTTATTATGAAAGATTGCTAACGCCAATCGTGATCGATCAAATGACACACCTTTGTAGAATATTTCCCATTGGTAAGATATTAAGTTGAAGTGATAGGTATCACGCTAGGCAGGGTATTTTCTTTTTCTCACCTACTCTGCACTTTGTTTTGAGAATATAATCGAAATTTCGATCATCCAAAATAGCGGACTGACAGATGGACAGAACAAAGTAGAATCAGTTTTTCCCGATCATATCTATAGCTTGTTCGTATTCTCACTCGAGGCTCACTTCCCCGCATTGCAGTTGTTTAACAAATCAAATATATACTCCTTGCTACTTCATCGAAATCTCTTGCATTGATTGATAAATACGCTACTGGGCGTCGATACTTCAACGACACGAAAGGCGCTATATATGTAGTTGTTTAAATTGAAAAAGTTAATTCATTACATGAAGGCATGTGAACTTAAAGGAGCCTAAGAGATAGATTTATATTTTAAGGCAGAAATAAGTGAAAATCATGAAATGATTTAACACTTTTCAAGATTAAACTGAAACAGAACATATAAAATTTAGAAGAACCTGTTTTCTGAAGAAGAAGAAGACTTTGGAGTGGATAAGTGAGTTTGTTAATAATGAAACTATAGCTTAATTTGCATATAATTTCCTCAACAACTTTCTTTTATTTGTTCCTTTATCCTATCTTACCCTCTGAATAACCACAAGCTATGAATTGCTCTTGACCGAAAATGTGCTATACAATTGCAAATAGTCTAGAGATTTGTCGAAGAAGACAATAAAAAATATTTTAATTAATATTTAATTTTAACATATCACATGCATCCATGACGACATGACGAGATTCCTTACAATTCATCGTAATTTGCCTTCAGTAACAGCTATGGAGTACATTTCAATTTATCTAATTTTGTTTTATAATGTAATGCAAAGCTTTTGCTTAAATTAAATACGTTTAAAGCATGCAAAGTCGCTTAAGTGCTATGCACTCATTAATTATTTGAAGAAATAAAAATAAAATTCAATTTAATTTAGAAAAATCAGATTTTTTCATGAAATGTGAACTATAATTTCCGCCGGGGAGGCCGAGTAGGTAACGAATCTCGACCAACAACTCAAGTGTGGTAGAGTTTCCAATAGAACCGTAGCCTTAGATGTTAGAGCTTTAAGCCTTTGGTCTTAGAATTTATTTCTCTGACTTAATTAACAACAATAATAATAATAATAATTTCAGATGAAACGATTGGTATTTTCTTTGTAGTAAGTAAACCGATAGGTCTTGTCCGGACATGGAAGACTTTATCTTAGAAATCTACTAACTGCCTAAGTGCCAAACTTGGCGCTGGTTATTTGGTCAATCCAAGCGATTTCTTCATCGAACCTTTCCAAACTTTCGCCAAATGTTCGCAAAACATTTCACATAATTTTCTGCTGTAACTATAGTCAGTGACGTTTATGGATTTCAATTCTTTTTTATTTCTTAAGTTTCTCTTAGAGGCCTGAAGTCAATGTGATGCGGTCCCAGGTCAAAAATTGATTTATCTTAGTTTTTATGATGAGCTTTCCATAAAGAAACAACGGAGCAGTGGACAATTGGATATGGAGTCGTTGAGGGAATATTTTTTCTGACAGTGCGTCCTTCCCTTGGGAGTTGTGCATATTATTCATCGCTTCGCAATAATTTAGAAGGCTGCATATTTTATTTATACTTTATAAATCGGAAAAAGATATTTTATAGCTTAAAATTTTCGCATTCAAGTAGATGAAGTCTGCGAATTAATTTTCGGTTTAAAAAGATAAAACCGCAGAGAAAAAGTGTAAAACAAATCGACTTAAACCACTTATACAGTCTCCTTGGAATTTATTTCGTATGCCTACTTTATTTATTCGTGTTCATAACTTTCTTTGCCTTTGTTCAATATGTAAGTGTGTAAGTGTGTGTGTATGAGTAAACTTCAAGTAGCCGACATAATATTTCCGTTATTAAAATGTCAACTCAGAACAAGTGCTACTTTTATGTGCATATTAATATTGTTCATCCATCTGTCCATGCATTCACTTACTCGCACATTCATATACAAACACACACAATCATCCAAATAATCGTCTCTCCGATTTTTCAGTTTATAAGGTTGAGGCAATTTAAACTTCAACATATCCATAAACTTTTGTTTGTTACTGTTGTTGCTGTCAATTGTACGGCAGAGTGTTGATGTTTTTGTGACATCAATAGGTTGTTTTAAACAACCAGAAGTATATACATACTTATACATGTTTATATAGTTCTACGTTAACGTAATTGTTTCTTTATAAAAAAATAAAAATAAAAATAAAAATAAAAAATTCCTTTCATTCTCCTTTGTTTTACATACTGCTACTAGTATTTTTTAATTTCATTTTTTATTGTCTTTCCATCATTGAATCATTTACTTATTGTTGCACCTACTTATCCTTAAGTGGGCGTTAAGATGTTTAGTTATCAGTGTAGATAATCAAATTAATTTTTATATCATTGAACGAAGTAAAGGAAAGGTCTGTGAAGCAAATCTGATAATGGCCGTTTTTTAATGAATTGAAATTTTTCTACGAAAATTATCTTAATCAATTATACAATACCTTCTGTAGCAGACGTATGATAGACAGGCATTTGGTTGCTCTTTTCTGTCTTCTCTCTTGTCCATCTCTTACGTAAAACAACGTCTTTTAAACAATAGGTTGGCAAAAGAAAAAATTTCCCCTTTTTTGAAATTCACTACGAAATTTTCTTTTCTCTATCTTCCTCTACTTACTGCGATACTTCTCGTTTACCTGGGCTTTTGAATGCAAATTTTTGAATGAATTATAATATGGAATAAATTTTCTTTTTATTTATTTAAATTTCTTCTTTACAACAATTTACAGACCGTATTAAACCTTTTACGAAAATTACTTTCTGAGACGTGTTTGGTTTTTTTCAATAAATCAATAACAATAAGAAAAAAAAAATTCTCATGACATTCTTAATCGAGTACTAAACTAAATTGATTTTATAAGAATCCGACGCTCACTGAAAAATTTCTGCCAATACTTGAGAGAATGATGAAAATGATTACTGCTTAGTTCCCCATACTCAGCTTCCTCTTTAAAATAGGTCATGTTGCAGGAATTTAGAAGTAAATAAGAAAATCAATATTACCTTCCTTTCACATGAATGTGTTATGATGCTTTATAAACTGTTTTGATTCCTATTTAATGTATGCTTATAATCATTTTAAGTACTTTTCTATTTCGTTGATTAATAAACCATAGCTTATGAGCTAACTATCACTGCCTTGTAAAGAGAATGTTATCCATTCCCCGAGCAACCTGGTTGTTGTTTGCTTCAATGCTTTCATTCAAAGGCATAAAGGAAAACAATTGCATTCTGAGTTTCTTTGGTTCAGTTTCGACATAAAAGACAATAATTTCAATTCATAAACATCGGTAATGTTGCTTTAGTTCAATCCAGCTTTCCGTGCACAAGAACTCCTCTTGCAACTATGAAAAGAGCTAGTGACGTATATGTATCTCGCACTTTGTTTCTCATTTATGCTATAAGGATAACTACAAAGGATCTAAGTTTCAATTTGAAAACACACCCATATTCGCACACAAAAGTCAAATTTCGTTTGATGAAAAGCTCTCTGCTAAAAACGGAAGCGGTTTTTGCCTAAATTTTAATAATTAATTAATCACTTAATTACTGATAAAGCCAATGATTAAGTAGAATATTACCTAAGTGGCTGAATACGCAAAAACTCTTGACCAGCGACTCAATGGTCGTGTATTCAAATCGCCAACGCTGTAGAGTTTCAATAAGTTAGTGCTTTAAGACTTTAGTCTTGGAATTTATTTCTCAAACATACTTCGTAATTATTTTGCAAGTAAATTCCGCTTTAAAACAGTCGGTAGATGAGTTCATTTAGCTTTCTTTCCAGTAAAATATATTCTGCATATTTGTGTGGAATATTCCTGTGCAACAATCTTCCTAAGATCCGCACTGATTAGAACTCCAAATCAGCTCTACTCAATCTCAACCTGAAACTTGTCAACTGTATACTAAGTACATATACTAACTTGTATATTAAGTTTGTGTGGACGTCTATAATACCCACAAAGTTTTATTATACCAATCAATTCTGATATATATTCATGTGTTTTTGTGCACAATCTACAGGTCACAAATTTGAAGATATTTTGACGAAATTTGGTACACTGATATGACGCCTCTTTCTGAAAAAGTTCCGAAAAAAATTGGAATTTTCAAAATGTCTCGACAAAAATCGGCGATTAATAGCATTCCGGTATACTAAATTGGCGTAGAAAGTTAAATCGGGAGAGCTGGTGTTTGGAATTCCCTTTCATATAACACTTGATATGAAAGAAAAGCCTTCGCAATTTGTTTTTTTCATATTCCACACGTGGAATTGATCCATATATATCAGTTGTGCCGAATTTGAATCATGCTATCAGGAATCAGGACTATTTTTTCTATACCTCACCACGTATAACGAACGATTCTTACAAAAATTAAGCATTTGTGTGACAAAAAGATTGACTCTTTAGTATTCTATGGTAAAAATTATTCTATAAAAGTAAGTTTACATAGAAATCAATTGCACCGTATTTGGACTAGGTAAACCTTTTTATTTACCCCACTCCGTAAAAGGATTCTAATGAAAATTAAGCATTTGTATGGCAAGGAAGTATAATTTTTGATATTTTGTATTGAAGATCGATGAACAACGATAAGGTCTTTGACAAGATGATTTTGTTCAGACGATGTCAACCTATAGTACGAGTTGCTTCGAGGTATTTATTTATTATATGTAAACTTATATAATAAATAAAAAAATAATGAAGGAATAATATGCGTATTTCTTTCTACGAAGACTGTCCGTTTCATCGGTGCGGCAACCCCCTGTTGCGAACTTCCTAGACAACTAAAAAATAAACAACAACGACTTCACCGAAACGAAGCGGACTGCCAGATATCCGCGCAAACGTGTGACTTTTCGAGCCCATAAATGGACAAATTAATCGGTCGCCAGTCACATAATCTTCATGCCTACAACTAGGCCTGTGAATAACGATTTTTTGTCCTCAAAATTGAGGTTAAAATGCTCGTAGCGTACTCTTAAGTGATATTTGAAACAATTCCTTAAAAAAGAATATTGCAAAATGAAACAAGTAAGAAAATTATATTCGGTCATGACCAAGTCTTTTATAGCCATCACCGTTAGATTAAGAAAAAGGAAAAAACTAAATTTTCATTGTGGTGTACTTTATGAGTAACAACCAAAAAGCACGGAAAGCAAAGGTGTGCATAATTCTTGTTGCATAGGCGTGTGGGTTTTGTCCTTTAATCGCTTTGGGTCATTTTAAAACTCTTTTGCAAATATATGGGCGATGACTTCGTTTTTTCGAACGCGAGTATGTCTACCACAGACGTTACACATTTGAGCATGCGGACAGATGGCCAGACGAACAGATGGACATGCTTAGGTGCATTCCGCATTTGAAACTGTCGGAGAATATACATACTGAGGCCTTTCGAAGTTGCTTCTGCGTGTTAAAAAAGTATATATTTTGAGACACTACAATAATCGATAAGAGTAGACAACTTTTTCTACAGGTAGTAGAGCATGGCTCATAGAATATATGTTCAAATTCTTGTAGATTTATCTGCTATAGTTTATTAGTAATGAACAAAAAAGCTATGTTTTACTACTTTTGTAAAACAGAGGTAGTGTCAGCTTACGCGTTACTATAGGCGCCGCCTTGGATCGACTTGACAGATTTTCAAGAAGTTCGAACCTTTTTGCCAAATTTGAAGTCGTTAACTTCATTTTTGCGGCCAGGAGAACATTTCCCACGGACATGACAGAGACAGACAGACGGCCAGACGGACATGCTTAAATCGATTCAGTATTCTGAATCTGATCAAGAATATATTTACTTTGTAGTATCTCTGAAACTTCCTTGTGGGCGTTGCAAACGTTTTCACAAAATGAATATACCCCCTTCCTTCGATGATGGGCAATAAAAAAAAAAAAAGACATAGGAGTTCAGCCTGTCTTTATCATGCCTTTGCTTTCAATTTCTTAAACACATATCATTAAACATACCAACGAACGGAAAAGCTTGTAAATGTATTGCATGTATTTGTCACTTCTTTATGCAAAGTTTCTTTTATGTCCATATGTAGAGATATATATATGTGTATATATATCTTGACGTCCAAACACATTTACATTTACATGTGTCGTCGAGTGGATGTTATATTTAGTTAAAAAATTGTTACAGTTTTTGTGTTCACATTGATATTCATACCGAAAGGAAATGGGTGACAGTGAGCTTGAGATGATTATTATATAATACTCACTGTTTTACAAGATGATAATGTTGTTGTCGTTCAAGTTTTTGCTTTTTCTTTTTTTTCTGTTTTTTTTCTTTTTCTTTTTTGTTTTTTTTTTTTTTGATTCCTTCTTCTTAATACAGTGTTTTATGTCACGTTATTGCAAAATTGTACGCTTAACTTGATATCGTGCTATATATGTAAATACATGAGGGCGTACGTATGTACGGATTTGCAAGTATATATATATATATAGATATGTATACATGTATATAGTTAGTTGGCTAGACGTTGTTGGTTTTGTTGTATTGTATATTGAAAAGTTATACGTTCGGTTAGAAATATTGTAAAAAAGTTGGTGACTTTTTAAAGTTGTTAACATTTTTATTGCCAGCACCAAGTAAAGCGAAACAAGTTGCTTGTGAGAAAGCAAAATCAAAAACCGAGCCATAAGCAGCACAACTATCAACAGCAAAAGTTTTATAACACCAACATTTTTGTTTTTCTGATGACATACTCCACTCCTCTTGCAATTACATAGCACCCATCAGTATCATATGCCAAAAAAAAAAAAAAAAGAAAAGCAAAAGAAAAAAATTGTAACTTAAGTTTTTTTTCTTTTATTTTCTTAATGTCTTATATATATATATTTTTTTTTTTCTAGATATCATCAACTAAGTGAAAAAGATGATTGTGTGAAAGCGTATGTGTGTCATCATCATTTTTTTCTTTTTTTTTTTTTTTTTTTGGTGAACAATATTAATAGTGAATATGTTTATGCTGCATACCGCTCACTTACTAGCTCAGCACAAAAGTGAATAGACAAAACGGCGTTCGTCTTTTTTAGATGATGGTGGCATTACCCATCAAACGTACATATCCATATATATATATATATATATGCACTCACTCAAAATAACTTTTGCGTTGGCTTTAGACAGAATGTCTAAATGAATGAACAAATGAATAAATGTGTGAATCAGTAGTGAGTGAGTGAGTTGCTTGCTTGGCTCTTAGTTGCATTAACATAGTCGATTGTCTGACTGTTTGGCTGACTAGGTGGCTGGATGGCTGGCTGTCTTTCTGGCTAGTTGACTATCTGAGATTTATTATTTTTACATATACTTACGTTTGGATTTTCTCGTGCATGTGTGTGTGTGTGCATCTGTGTGTGTGTGTGTGTGTGTGTGTGTGTGTGTGTGTGTGTGTATGCGAGTATGCGCTTGTGTGTACTGTGTGCGACCTCATTCTGTCTTGAAATTAAATTTTTGCAACAATTGCTTGATATTCTAAGGGATCTCTCTGTTAGCGCTTATTCATATTGCAAATGTACCACAGTGTTTACTTTTCAACACTTTAGTCCTTGATAATAAGCATACCCATGCATCTAGTGGTATATATACATGTGCATATAATTCTTATTCATTCATAACTGTGAAGAGCATGATTCATTTCACTGCTTCATTAGCATACAACCAAATCTATGGTATGCACGCGTAGACTGGCACATTTGTATGTATACATACGTATATGTATACATATATATATATACACACACATATATATGTATATATATATACGTATTTATGCATAGATCTGCATGTGTGTATGTATACATTACTATCTCCCTGAAACTCAATTTGTCTTTACGCTTCAGGCATATCTATTACGTTCTGCCAAAAAACCAAGCCATCAGCCGCTCTGCACGTGTTTATATTGTACACACATGTATGAATTTATGGCTGAAGTTGATTTTTGGTTTTTTTTTTTTTTTGTCAAGGATCTCTTTCCCATTGTTGTGACGTTATAAACTTGAGAGCATTAAAAGTTTGATAATCTTTCCTACTCATTTTGTCTTTTATTTTTTTTTTTATAACTTCCTTCCCGACAATTTCTTTTTTTTGCCATGAATGCGGTGGTGTATGCGTCTGCGTCTATCTATATGTAAGTTTGTGAATGTGCATTCATATATTAAGTGTGCCATGTTGTCAATTGATTGCTTTTAATTTAGTTTAAGGATAAAATTGTCGCATGTTTCGATCTTATTTAAAACTTTGATAATATTTTTTTATTTACACTAACAGCAAATGCTTGTCTTTCTTAAAGGATAATACAAATTTATGAGCACGAAATTATGTGTCATCTTACGTTCAGCTGCAAGAACAATGTTCTGAGAAAAAGTCATTTCAATTTTATGTAATCCGCATGAGTAGCCGAATAGACAAGAATCGCGACTATCAGGTCAGTGTTCATGAGTTCAAACCTCAAGTGCGATATAGTCTTTTTTGGCCGTAGTTATAGTGGCTAGGCGATCGGTAAAGGCATAACACTTGCCCACCAGACTGCGGTTATCACCTCCTCATCTTTTTTTGTTTCCTGACTTCTTTCTATAGGGGGCTATTCTCTGAGCGGGTGGTTATATGATTAAAAAAGAAAAGGATAGTTATAAGTGTCGACTTCCCCCGACAAACTATTTTTAGGACAACATAAAGAACTCCATCCCCGTTAAGTTTTTTGAATAACGTTCTTGAATATTAAAGAGGTCGCTTAAAGGGATAAAAAACGGTAAATAACAAACTAGCAGAGCAGCATTAATTCTTAAGTTTCCTTTCGTTCCACATCTTTTCGTTTTGAAACAATCTTAACAGTTTTTACTTGATTTAGGTACACATACACACAAGATTATCTTACAATGGATTAATAGAAAGAAAATTTAATTAATTTCACTGCTGTGTTATCCTTCACATTTAAACTCACAGGTGAATTTAAAACCCGGCACAAAAAAAACTGTACTCATCTTATGGAGATTTTTGAAAAGTTTTCTATTGACTTGTATGTTAATCTTGTGAACAGGACGTTCAAGTCTTTAGAGAGTTCTTTTGAATATTTGTTCTAGCTTTGAGGATACATTTATTGATTCACAAAAACTCAACTACTATAACAAGTCACAGCTGAATATACGCACACGCAGAATCACGGTTTAAATAAAATAAATAAATTTAACCTCTAGTTTGAAATACGTAGGGAAGTAATGGGTATAATAAATATTTACATACATTTAAATATATATATATATAAAGAGTATACTCTCTGCAGTAAATCTTTATTTAAAATATATTAAAAGTAACTATTAGTTGCAAGTAGAAGTGCGCATAACCTGCCACTAAAATAGAGATAAGTCATATTTAACTTCTATGTATAGCACCGAACCATACCTAGTCTATCCATAAGCATAAGTCCATCACGTTGAATTCATCTAAGCATGTGCGTTAGCATTAACGCCTTCGTAAAGACAATAAAATTTCATGTAAATAAATTGGTTTTGAGAAGGGGTCAGATAGATCCATGGATAGATCTGTGGTACAAGGTTAATTGAGAATAGCGATTTTTCTAAAAGCTTCCCCACCCCCACTCCTTGCTCTCTATCACTCTCTGCATAGCAAAACCTATATCTAGCCCTCAAAAGAGTAGAGTGATTAGTGTTAATCGGTTAATGCGAATACAACGAAAGAATGAATATGAACGGAAGATGGTTTAGCTACGAAGAGTTTATATAGTTTAAGGAGCTATCAAACATTTGCTGATTACCATCATTAGCTAACTAATTAATTATCGAGGGAAGGAAGAATTTAGTTATCGTCTCGTAGTGAAAATGAAATTTTGACAAAAGTTTTTGGATTTCTACGATTACAACGGAATATTCATTAATGGACAACCGCAAACGTTGCGTAAAAGTATGCTATTGACACGTATTTCGTCTATCGCTCGTTCTCTTCGCTCCCTTTTAGGTTTAACGAATTCGTCTCGTTTATGTTAACTTCAATTATTTTCCTTTAATAGTGATACATTTTTATGAGCCATAATATTACAGTTAATTAAACTACTATGTTATTGTTGTTGTATCTTAACAAAAGATTTTATTCATCTTTAAAGAAATGCATACATTGCGCAGCAAAAAAATCAAAAAAAAAGGAGAGAAAAAAGAAGAGAAAAAAGAAGACGCAGCACTATGTAGTTTTCAGTTAATGGACTCTGAAAACATTTGGCACATGATTATCTTCACAACTTAAAACAATTATGCAAAATGTTTTATCATTGTTACAGAAAGTTGCATCTGCATCGTATGTACTAACCATACCATATCGTATGCACATACATATACGAACAACGTTTTCGCCTTACTTCAGCCATTGGTGCCCTTATTTTGCTATTGCGCACTAATACACACACACACACACACACACATAGACAAACACACAGAAGATGCTATTACAATTTCAATTCTTACTCCTTGCGTTTGTTGGTTGAGGCTGAACGCTGCTGAGCTGACTTTATGAAATGAGCCAAGTAAACAAACACAATGGCTATCGACTGTATGAAGTATAGAAAAAAAGCAAAAATACAAAGAGAAAATAAGAGAATCATATATATATGTACATATAGATACACACACACATAGAAAAAGAAAAAACCGTTCTATTACTACTGTTCTCGGTCTTTACATTATTGTTGCAAAAGTTAAAAGTACATGCATATGTTTGTATGTAGTTATAGATATCGTAGTTTTTAGGTGTTAGCATGCATAACGGTAAAGCAGTTTCTTCTCTTTTTTTTTCAATTTTCACATTACGTTTTGCAATCAACATATACCTACAGACATACATTTGCAAAAAGCCGGAATAACTGCTTTTGTGTTTGTGATTTCTTTAGAAGGATTATATCTCTCTACTTTCCTCGTTTAGTTTATTTAGAGTGTTTTTGGTTGTTTCTAATAATTTTTATCTTACCACTAAATTAATAAAATTGTGTCAGTGATGGTTAAGATAAAAAGAGAAAAATGCTTTTTCCTAAATCGTTTTACACAAATTGAAATAGTTTTAAATTCAGTTTATCTCCATTTAAGAGCAGAATGAATAATATTCAACTAAGAACAATATATATTCATCGTCTTTACTATCTGCAGATAATGCAGATGGAAAAGTTTACTATCCTGCAATAGTAGCATGGTCGCCATTTCAACAATGTTTTCACTTTAAAAATGAATAAAAAGAGAGACGGACAGTCCTGGAAAGTTCATTGTAGAATGTGTAGAATGAAGTTGATCAGGGTTATAGTCTGTTGTTGCCCTGATCTGAAAAAGATATATCTCTCTTCTTTTTTTTTTTCCTCTTTCAGTAATCATCGAGCCCACATTTCTGGCCTGAATAGCTATACTTTTATCTTCGTATCCTCAATATTTTCAGACCAGAATTCTTTAGCTAGGATGCTTGCTTGGCTAAATGGGTTCTGTATACTTGGAAACTGCTCAAGTCTTTTGCACACGAACACATACTTGTGGTGCCATTTCTTAACTCCACAAACATATGTTTCTTACCTCCCTAGTGATTATGAAGGAAGGACGAAGACCCGTTTGGCGCAGTTGTTGTGACTTAACAGCCGCAAAAAAATTCTTTAGAGACGGAAATGAAAATCACTTTCGAAAAACAGATAATAGAACCTCTGAGTACTTGCAAATTAAAAGGAAATTACACGTATATCGGTTGAATCTATAAATATCTGGATAGGCTTTGCGAATGGGATCCGAACGGATACATAAGGTCTACTAAACAACCTAAGCTTGAGCTTCATACAAAATAAAAGTTCGGGTAATTAACTCCAATCGCACCACGATCTCTAAGTGCATTTGCATTTATTTTCTTTAATGCTTCTACAATATAACAAGAATTAAATCCTTGCCTTCAATCTCTCAATCGTTATGTGACGTTCAATATTCGCCATTTAAATAGCAATAAGAATTATGAAGATTCGGTAAATAAATGAAACATCACATACGATATAATATTAATGTAAATAAATCAATAAATAATTGCCTTGAGATAAAATGAAGCCGAATACCGACATTTAGTTTTCGCTGTGTAGTTTATACCTAAGCGAAACACTATTCGCCATTACGCTTGCAATACTTATACAATTCTGATTTAAATCTGCTTACATCGCTGATCAACGGTATAGCACTTGGCAGAGAGTTGCAGAAACTGATCTTCCAGTTTATAATCTATATATACGTGAAGTATACACGTATCTAACTATATTTTTGAAGGATACGGTAAGCTTTCTCTGGTTTGCAGGATCACATTTCACTTGTAGTTCAGAAGCATGCAGAAGGCGAAAGGCACTAAAGATGCTTTTGTGATAGTGAATTTTGACTGATGTTGACAGATGTTGCGGCCTACGGTTACCTTACAACTTACCGGCTGTGGCATTCATACGATCGGATCAATTTAGGACGTTATTTATAGTAACACCTAAATTTTTTGGAACCTGTACTTTTAATACAATTACACATTCTGCCTCATTTTTTATATCCTACATTACGTGTGGTACAGAGTATATTAAGTTTGTGCGGACGTATGTAACAAGCAGAAGCGCTTAAGATAGACTCACATGTTATACCGTTCAATTCGTAATCGCTTTCTGTCTATCTGTTCGCATGTCTGTCTATCCGCCTGAGATCTGTCCATGTAAATTTGTGTTGAAGCTAGAGATCGTAGTTTTTGAATTATTTTGATGAAATTTGGTACACTAGCGTGTTCTGGTCCAAGGATAAACACTATTGAAAATAATCCGGATCGGATCGCTTCTTCGATCACTTCCCCTATAACGCTTAATTCTGAAAAGTCGTGAAAAATATTTAATAGCGTTCTGTGGTCCACCATAGTGTTTGTATTTGTTTTTTATATAATTCAAAGTGAAAAATATATGTAGCCTGTGTATAATACAATATTTTATTATTACATATAGTTTGTTTAGATAAATAGATGAACGAATAAGTGAAAGGATTACATTTGCAGTGTGCCTACGATACTGATGATGAAGTGACTGAAAGTCACATCATGGTATGCTTTGTTATGAAAAGACCAGATATGATGATTTATGTTACAAAAGCGAACAACTCTTTTATGGTTTTATCGTTTTTGGTTAAACATTTTCTTCTGTCAGCAGCGGATCGAACTAATCGTATTAAAAAAATAATTTAAACATTTTTTTCCTATGCACCCTATATTTATTTATTATGTTTATTTTATGCCCTTGATCAAAGTCGATTTACTATAAGCATTGCCAACGTATCCCTGAACCTATCTCCCGTTTCACAAAATATTTAAATATTTCATACAAGCGTTGAAGAATTTTAACAAGTTTGTGCGATTTTTTGGTAATAAACCCCTTTTTTTCTATCAGAGTTAATGAGAGCACATTGCAGTTTATATTATGCGCTACCTTAGCTTAGATTTCAATGTTAATCACATAATACATGGTGAAGAACAACAACTTTTCCCTTCGTTACCTGTGGTTGAATACGCGTATTTAGACAAACACAAAAATGTTAATCAAACAAACACGTAATACATAATACGCATGTGGTGTCGTTGATAATAGTGGCGTTCTCTTTGACACTAACGTCGATGCTCAGCCACGTATTTTTCTATGTACACAGCATCCGCATTGGAATGCTGATGTCGATGATGTTGACAATGTTAATAGATAATGATTTTTAGTGCGTTACAAGCTAATGCAGCCGTGATGGCAATAATGACAACAATGCTGCTGTCAATGTGTATGTAAGAGATTTGCATGATTGTTGAAGAGACGGACTGGTAATAACTACATTTTTGGCTTTAAAAAATTAAGCAATTTTGCGTTTATTTAAAAACAAATGATTTAATAAAACAATTTTGAGGTCAAACTTGAATTTTTTGTTAGACTTCACGCTGATGGCTTGACTAAATGAAGCCGTATTATTTATTAAGCAGTTTTGTTTATCATCGTTGAAAAGAATGTTATGTTGAAAATAATCAGCAACAGCTGATAGCATCATTTTTTATTTAAATGTTGTTTTGTGTCCGAGTTCAACTCATGATTGTAGAGATGATAAGTAACGAGATTTATTTTTATACTCACAAGAAATATTCTCTTTACTTTTCGAATTCTTAGACTTTATTAGCACAAAAACATTATGAACAGTATGCGTCGACTCCAGATATTAGCTGGGAATAGAACAACAGTCTTGTTCAAGAGGCGAAATATTAATCGACGTGAACGCATTTATATTTGCTTACAGAACGAGCGATCTCAGAGACTCGATGTAATTAAAAAAGTGTTTAGATTGCATATAATGTCTAGAATTTCTCCTTTTAGAATAACAAAGTGATTAATTAGTAATTAGTGGCACTCTCCAGTGAGAAGTATAAATATTTTGTACCGAGCTCTTATTCTTCTGTTAGTTTAACTTTCCCTTTCGACTTTAGCCATAACAAATTCACACAAAAGACATGTAGGGTTTCTTGTCCTATATCGGAAGACGTAGGCGACTGTGGTGGATCGTCTAACATGCCAAGAAAACGATCCCTTTGTATACTAAGCAATTTTCATCAATTTTCCCATCTTCTTCTTCGCTAAATGCACACAAACTTAACTCGGTACGGGCTATGTTCACTATTGTTCCACAGGCCAAAACACACCATTGAACATTCTTAAATCGATTCAGAAAATAGCTTTGAATCAGATTCGTAATCGGAAAATGATTCTCAATCGGTTAGTATAAGAAAAAGTGAACCAGTCTCGAGTACTTTTAATGATTGCATACTATTGCACGAACTAATATACACTTGCCGCAAGTAGTGTAATGTGCAAAAAATTTCAGACAAAATGCACTTTAAAACCATTGAGAAACTCAACATGTCTCCTGCAAGCGCCTTGCAAAATGGAATTCAATTATTGAAATTTCGTGAAAAGTGAATCTCTTACATTAGTTAAAAAATTTCCATTTTCGTTGTAACTGTTGTGCTTATAACCGAAACAAGGCAAAGAAAGACATCAGCGTTTATTTAAACTATAACCTCTCACATATTCAAACACAATTTGTATGTAACAACGTGTTTATAACCTATTCATTAAGGTCCCTAATTAAGCCGTATTTACCCGGATAAACTTAGCACCCGCACATACACAGAAGACCATTACTTACACATACACGCACACACACACACACACACACATACAAACGCCCACTAAGCATTATTGCACATATGTCAGTACTTTCGGTTTCCTTAAGCTTTCATTGCTTTCCTATATGTGTATGCATAAATAGATGCATATACATATATAAACACGTATATATTTGAAAGTTTAGTGTGTTTATTTACTAACAAAACACTCACTCTGACTCCGCCGCTCGCTCACTCGTACACTCCCTGGGGCTATTTAATGCATTCGAACCATTAGCGATTGTAAAGCACTACAGTGCTTACATATACATAACATTTGTTTTCGGTGTATTCGTTATCTTAATGCTGCGGTCAAAGGTCTTTGCATTCTGTAATTTAATGCCGCGCGTGGTTTAAATAATAGAATAAATTTCATTGTATTTTACCGAATGAGGGAATTTTTTCTCTTTATTTCAACGTTTTACGTGAATATTGTGGTTTTTGGAGATTTTTCCCAATTTTTTTCTTTATCGAATTTGTTGGCACTTTGCACTATGACTACAAGAAATATTTGATTATTTCCATGCGCATACAATGTAATCATGTTCGAATTGTCTTTTATTTAAATGTAAAGCTTAACGAAATAATTAATCAAAAATTCATTTATATGCCAACTAATAGCAATTAATATTCCAATCTTCATAGCGAAAATTCAACAGAGAATACACGTGTAATATAAATGCACATTGCACGAGAATATCATATTTAAAAGGTCATGAATTGTGACCTTTTTCCAACAATAGCTCAACTGTTGTATGATAAGTTAGGTTAGGTTATAGTTACAGTCCACTTATCATCGGGATTCAGTTACCACGCCATCATCTACTTAATCCTCTTTGTAATGCTTCTAAAATAAGTTGCGAAAAGTTTCTTTAGATCATCAACCCGCTCCAAGAAGCCTACATCATCGCACCGTAAAAGCAAAACAATGATATAGTAATCTGTAAATTTTGAAAGTCTTATTAGATATTTGAGTACATTCTGCCATCATAGCAAATGAGGGACAGCGATTGTCATCTAAAGCAAAAAAATGTATTTGCGAAGCAGTACTGTGCTATCCAAATGCGCTAATTGAAGCGACTGCGCAACAAGGTGTGTACTATGAAAACTGACTGTGCGTAGTAGTCTCGTTACAGGATTTTATGCTTCAAACGAAACTTATTAAGTTTTATTATGAGCATCGTTAAGATTTCTTAGATGATAGCAACGACAACGTTGGCGTTTTTGAGGACGTTCACACCACCAACGCAATGTACTGTCCATTAACAGGCCGCTAACTGTGAGATCTTATCCCATCCTAAACTCGCAAATTCATTCCCCATTCATCTAAAAACCTTTACTTAATTCACTAAGTACTAGTTGACGCCGAGCAACATCATATGCAGTTTGTCTGTTGGGAAACCTATTACAATAAACATACACACATACGGTTCTTTTTCTTAAGTTATACCATATCTTTATATATCATTAGGCAACGAGACAATGCGATTGACTCTCTTGGGAGCAATAAAATGTCTATGTGTATGAGTCGCCCATGTTGCAATGTGCGGAATACCATTCAAACGGTAATTAGTTATCAATTCGTTTAAATATTTATTTGAAGACTAACGGACATGATGTCAGAACTCTTCGCTCTACTTACAAAATTTGGTATCTGTTGGCTTTTCCGCCATTTCTTCCATCTAAAGAAATTTGGTGCAAGTTTTCTTCTACGCAAAAACTTTAGTAGACCCGGTCAAGAATTTATTAAACTCCTATGATTGCGCTTTAGCGAAGAAATTTATTTTGAGCAAAAATTTTCCTCATAGCATTATTGACATTAAAGGAGTCCTATGTCGAATCTGATAATAAAAAATATTCCATTATAGACAACTTAAAGTCACACGTTCTTCACAAAGAAAGATGAGTTTTAAATTACTGGACAGAAGCTCTAAAAAAAACGAAGAACCTTTACACGTATGCTCATGCGCTTGAGGGACTATTGCCCCATCTAAGTCTGAGGGAAAGGAGTAATGTTACGGTTTTTGGAACCTTTACACGTATGCTCATGTGCTTGAGAGACTATTGCCCCATCTAAGTCTGAGGGAAAGGAGTAATGTTACGGTTTTTGGAACCTTTACACGTATGCTCATGTGCTTGAGAGACTACTGCTCCATCTAAGCCTGACGTTTTTTGCCAACAAAAGAGAAAAGGAAAACTAAACTATTTTTCATATGAAAATGATATGCTTTATGCGTGCAGCACCTTCTCAGAAAAGTGAGGCAGCGCGAATGTCTCCGATACGTGCAAAACAGAGATAGTCAGAAAGTAGTGGGGAAAAAGAGGAAGAGATAGATAGTGGGCGCAACTTAGTGAATGCATGTCCAATCTGTAAGTGACTGAGCACTCAGCACACCGTACCGTACATTTTCCATAAACTGTAAGTGACTGAGCACTCAGCACACCGTACCGTACATTGTCCATAAACAATGAAGACTTACTTTACTAATCCTTTCTATCTTTTTTGGATCTGAATAAATTTTACCGGATTGCCTTGTTACTTTCTGATGCGGTAAGGCTGACAGCAAGCAATTTCTAATTAAGTCATAATATTCTTCAGCGGTGTCCATATACATAAATAATAGAATACTAAATTATGATCTTTATAACAAATAAAAGTAATTAATATATACGGTTGTATTATTGATTAATGTCCATGCATTATAAATGAACCATAGCGAGAATTATTTTTGTAAAAAATAACGAAAAAAACAAAAAAACCTTTGTTCAGAAAAAAGCAACTATCAAATATATCAATTTCTGTCAATATAAATATAAATTTTATTAAAAAATATATTAAAAAAAAAAAAAAAAACAATATTTACATGACATTCATCTATATACACGTACACATGATACCTACATTTATAATAATATTTAATGTACAATAGTTGAAAACAAAGGCCATTAAAACAACAGGTGGGATCAAATATAATTAAAATAGCTACAAAAGCATCTACAATAAAAATGAAATTTATAATATCCTGCCTGCGTGCAGTTGTCTGTCTGTCTGGCTGACTGCCTGGCAGACAGTAATGTAAAGCGGGGCGAAATCTCTTTGAGTATATTAAATTGAAACACACTTCATAATGAAAACTGAAAATGACAACTCGCGTTAAATGAAACACACAAAAAAAGGGGTTTCAAGATAGACGTGCGCGATAAGAGTACCTACGAGGGTTAGTCCAATAAAAGATACATGTGTATGGTGCTGAAAAACATATGTATCAGCGTTTTTATCTTTGCCTTCACATTATGTATAGATAAACTCATTTTTGTATACGTACACACATACATACATACATACATACATACATACATACATAAATGTACATACATGCATATGCATTTATATATATTTATGAATGTTTGTATTTTAAATTTTTTCATCTTACAAATGTTTTCATAAAAATTAAAAGTGGAAGTTATTTATGAGTTTTTGTAATTAAAATTTTAACTTAAGCCTTTAACATCTAAATATTTTCAGTTACTTTCTTTCTCATATACTTTAGCTGTTTAAAAAACTTAATAAAAATTGTTTAACAAATTTATGAACATAAAAAATGATTCAAAATATTTCATAAAACTAAGAGCTACTCCCTGTACTGTACTTACTAAAAGTAAAAAGTTTACTTTTGAAACACTTGGTTAAAATTTAAAAATAACCAAAAGAAAAGTGTTTTCAAACAACTTGAAATTCGAGCGTCGTAGATGACAATTTAATAATCGACTTAATCTGCCTGGGTGCAAGAAGTACAAAACTAATCTTAGTTAACGGCTGCATCTCTCTGCGACGGCCATCCCCAAGGGAGAGTCATGAAGAATACCAGGAGTCGTCTACTTGATTTATCACAGGTTTACGAGAAGGTCAATGAGGAGGATCGAAAACTAGTAGTGTGATTGAGTGCTTGGCAATGCTGAGTTCTACAAAGCAATCTATGAGGGAAAAGTTAGAAGACAATCCAAGGTGAATGGATGACCGCAATGCAAGAGTGGCAATGGCACGTCACATAACGTAAACTACGCAGGAGCGTTATAGTCCAAACTACCCATACCCATGCGGGCCAGGATGACCATCTCATCATATTCACATGCACCGAAGATAGCCTTATGGGCTTTTTAACGCTTAAGGAAATTCGACGTGGGAACGAGTGCTGGGTGCGGCCCTTTGTGGAGTGTGGTGCTGGCTGCGGTTGTGGTAGAATGCAAGGGCATTAAAGAATTGGAAATGAAGGTAAGATTTCCCAGAAGCGAAGATTTGGATCATTCCCAAACTTTTATATCTGATGCTTCAGCTTGATATCGACCTTCTAGGTTTCAAGATTATCTCGCTAACTGGGTGACACAACTTCTCTTCCTTTGCATTTAACTGGCAAGCCGATGGAATTTCGTCTGATTATGCTTGCCATGGCAGTGTGTAGAAGCAATCAAGGATTACAGAGTTTTTCCTCAAAGCCGCTTCGTCAGCTTTACGATGTGTTGCGCTACAAATTACCTGAAAACGCAACTTCCAGATATGTCATGTCATTGACAATATGCACGTCATCGAAAACATATTACCATTACCAGCACTCTCGTGCAAAGGCGGAATTGACATTCCTTTACCTCCGCATCTTCTCGGCGCAAGAAAATTCTGAAGTCTATATGAAGTTTTTAACCTCTTCGCTTATCCTTCAATAGCTTCCTTATTGGTGTGGTTATAATCTGATTGAATGCAAAGCCAGTTTAAAAACTTTGTTGAATACTGTCGCGTAGTGAAGCACTGGATTTTGGTAAGTGCAAATGTCAAAAGGGACTAAAACAAATCATATGATATAACCTTAAAAAGTACAGACAAACAAGAAGCCTTCAATATAAAAAAGAACATTCTGAACAGAAAAACCGCAATACTTTCTTTTGATTGAAGCCGCGAAAATTACGCTGTTTAGCCTCCGAAATATCAGAAGTCTCTAATACTTACTTAAGATTTTGAACGATATCTTCTGTAGTTTTTCAAATATAGTTGAAAATTTTTTGAATTTTGGTCTAAATGCTCTACTTGTCAAATAAGTCATATAGTATATAGTGTCGTAACTTTATGACATTTTACTAAACGGCTATGTGGTTTGACATATGTTAAAACGTGACAGACCCCTTCACTTGAAGTACCTATGTTGAATAATAAGGAAGAGCTTGCCAGATTGATACTCAATAATAAGTAAAATAAGAGAAGGGTTTGCATTTAATCGATTGATGAGACTTGGATCAATCCCTGCCGGAAGTAGGTATTGAGCGCATAGTCTGAACTAAAAGTATATTCTTATATATGAATGTCATGAAGATGCAATTGGCCGAAATACGTTTAAGCAAGCGAATTATTTAATTTCCGTATTAAAAAAAAAAAAAAAATCAGCAAATCAAAGTCCCTTTATGCTGATCCAAGCACTTGCCATGCAATCTACATGATAAGTTTGTCGTTTCATTTCTAAATCTTATAAAGAAGGGCTTGTAGCAAAACACTCGAGAGAATACTGCTTATTATCAGCGTGAAGGCAGCCCACCGTGCGTTGCTTAAATTTCTATCTTTTGCTGAAAGATTCATTCACTCGCATCTTGGCTAAGATAATTGAAGATTGAGAGGCATTGAAAAATGAACGCTACGATTGTATAAGTTAAACAAAATTAGAAGGTATAGCCATAAATAAAAACAAGGTCGTGCGCTATGCTTCCAAAAAAATCGTTGCTACTATTTGCCATAAAGTTTGTGTATATTTTTTGAAAAAAAATACAGTAAATAAAGAATGTGAAAAGAAATTTGAAAAAAGGAGCACTTTTTTTTTGGACCTTCAGGCCCTTCAACAAAAATCTAGAATGGAATAATTTCTCTGAATTTTTTTATAACTAATTTAGTACCTTATGTATGTGTATGTTATTATATAAGGAAATTTTTGCAAAGGAAGCAATAGGTTGGCAAAAAGGTTAGGATTTCTAGTGGCGTTTAAAGTTCTTCAAGACATATCACAAGTCCAGAGGGACCTCTTAAGTTGTTTATAACGTGGCTTGTACTTTTACCCCTCTTTCAGCTACTACGTGCATAGAGTGGGCATAATAGTTAGTACCAGTATCTTTCATTTTTTTATTTTGTTGATGTTAAGGTAACGCTCACTTGCACCGTACATCACTTTTGGTACACGGCATATTAAGTTTGGACGAACACCCTAGATTCATCTTTTATTATACCGATCGATCCAGGATCACTTTCTAAATCTTTTTTTGAAACGATCTAAGCTTGGCCGTCTGTCCAACCATCGATGTAATAGTTCTCCATGCATGTTTGTTTTCCAACCTACCGGGGGCAATTTTCAAGATATTTTGAACTGAAGCGAACCACGTTTTTCGACCAACAATACACTCAAATATATCAGCGAATAGCAACTGATGGGGAGAGACTTTTCAAATTTTAAAGACTTCCGTCAATGCATTAGCCGTAGCTGTTGTAGAAAATACAGCCGGATTGAGTTACCTATCTATGGATCTAATAAATTGCAGCAAGAAAATCATTCTGAATGGAATGCGAACGCAAATTAGTATTTGAAATGGTTGAGTTTTCGGTTTAGTTTTTTTCAAGATTACACTTAAATATTATTGCACATGGTTGCGTTCTCTGCTCTTTGCTCTTTTCAAAATAAATCTTTACATACAAAATAACTTGAACTCTTGTTATTTGTTTTTGAAATGCATTATAACAAATTATTTAATTTTGCATTTATCAATGCATTCATACATACATGCATGCATACATATGTACATATGGACTCTTCGAGAATCTGCAAAAACTTTGCATAAGTTCTACGAAAAAAGCGATATTGTTTTGCAAACTCCAAAAGGTTAAGTGCATTAGCTAATGAAAACTCTACGTACGTTTTCATGACAAGTTCTTTTATTCTCTCTTGTAAAGTCCTAAAATAAATTTCATGTAAATAAATTTGAAAAATTAGAAATTCCTTAAAAATGTTTCTAGTTTCCTTCTATGCGCCAAGAGTTGTTCGGTGAGAGTGAGTGAGTGTCTTTGAATATATTCAAATTAACTTCGTAATGATTTTAACTTAACTTAAACTTGTAAGCACTTGCTCTTTGGTTAATTGCTTTATCGTTATAATGTGATTTTCCAAAGATTTTCGTTTCCTTTATTCCTTTATAATTAATTATCCATAATTAGAGTTAATTGAATTTTAAATGAAAGCAAAAGAAAACTTATGTTTACTTACGGATCTAAGACAAAACAGAAAAACCAAAATGAAAAAAATTTGATAAGCAAAGTATAAATCCGTCAAAGAGACGCCAAGAAGAACAAAAACGATGTTACTCTATTTATCACTATTACTTAGAACATTAACTATTGTCATCTTCTTATGTAAGAAAGCAAAGATAATGTAGGCATGATGTGTATGAAATGCGGTACACTTACATGTAACATAATATATTGCCTTATTGCAAAATGTAAACGATGTGTACGGTGATGATGGCGACGATAATAATGATACCGCTGATAATGATAAAGATAATGATAATGATGATAATAGAATAATATCTCGTAACAGAATCATTTTAGGAACATGAACAATGATTACTTTAAATATCTCCATGCATGCTTGCATAAGTGCATTTATAATGATATGAGTTGTGTACATGTATTCATAATCATAATCATTGTTATAGGATAATATGTAGACAGTATATACATACACATATAAAGCGTAGTTAGATGTGTACATCTCATGTGCTTGTTCGTAGATTTGTTCAGATAAAAAGTTTACAAACTGTTGCTTACGGTACGTATACTATTAAAAGAATATATGCTTGTATATATATGTATAAGTGGGGCTGCTTAATTTAGATATGTTTAGATATGCGTGTAAAATTCTAGTTAAGTTTTATTTCATATTTACATATAGTGTGCATTTCTTCTACTTGGAACTAGGAAATGCTTACATTTCATCATTTATACGAGTGATAGGTTGCAAAGAAACATAGCGCTGCTCGTGCATATATGTGCGTATGTCTGTACGCGGTGTGTTGGCAGTGATGTTTATGTAATTATCGTAGTTTTTTTTCCACATTTACACCTACGGAAAGGATATATTAAGTTTTACATTGGATTCATAATACTTAGCTGTACTTATACGACGCCATGAATTGAAGTTTGCTGCAAATTGAGATACATCTGAATTTAACACTAATGTTTCGTGGACGGATTTTGCCAAATTTTATCGGCCGTTGTCACATTGAAAAGCTGATTTATTCTATCTTTTGTTGTATTATGGTTGCTTTCTTTTGATGGCTTTGTCCGATGGGACAAGCTTAGCTAGCTTAGCGCATCTCGTAAAGGCAGCTGATTCCTTCAAATAAAGAACCTATACTGGACATCATAAATAATCGACATTGACATCTAAGTATATATATAGATGCGTAAATAATTCTTTATCGGTTCTTTTATAAAGAAAGAAGCGTTCATATCACGAAAATAGTTTAAAACATTGTTATGGAAGTACTGTGCACCGCTTGTCCCCGCTTGTCTCATCCTAGTCTCTTTTCTGTGGTTCGCCATCACCATAAGAACGGAAGC